>APFE031194633.1:81070-132992 GCA_000404065.3 Pinus taeda | reverse complement strand
TTTTCTAGCTCAGTTATTCTTTTCTTAAGAGCCTTTACCTCCCTCTCTCTTTCAGCCACATTCTGCTTGGACTTGTCATATTTCTCATTTATTTTTGCCAGACTGTCCTTGGCTTGATTTAGCTCTAACATCTGAGACTCCAAGACTTGAATTTCATTCCTCAACTTTTGCATGTCAAGGCTTTCAACCTGCTCTGTTGTTGGTGCTGAGGTGGATGGTGCTGCCTGTTATATCTGCTGGCTGGGAGGGGCAGTGGTTTGAGGGATTTCCTCAAGATTTATTGTTTCTGGAGGAGGTTGTGAGGTTTGTCCTGCCTCCTTTTGCTGTAATGCTACCTGCAGGGTAGCCTCTGATTCTTGCAGCTTCTCTTGGGTGTGGATGAGCTCTTTATATAATGTCATCAGCATAACAGCTGCATCCTTATCTTGTCTGAGCTGGGCAATCTCTTCTGTTTGAGGATGAAGAGTTGCCGGGATTTTTAACATTTTTCTCAATGCTGCCATATCAGCATCCCTCAGCTTCAGAATCTCTTGTATTGCCTTGACATCTTTAGGATCATGTCCGAGCTCTATTATGATTTCCTCCAGAGCTTTGATCCTATTGTCTTTAGCTTGAGAGGAAGCCCTTTCCAGCTCAAGTTGTGCAGTGGTGTTATTCAGGCTATTTTGCAGCCTATAGTTCACCAGGGTTTTGTCTGCCAAGGTGGCATACACCATCTCACCCGTTTGTTTATGCAATTCAATTTGATCCATTGGGTGGATGTCTTTGGACAGGACCTCCAGGTTTGCCCTGATATAATCTGCAGCTGACTGTGGTTGCTGCACTACTGGTGTAAAATGGCTCATTATCATCTTTCCCTCATGTGCATCATATGCAGACATGAGTCTTTGCTGGTTTGTGGGAGCCATTTTTAATAGATGATTATATAATTGCAGCCTCAAGGGTTCATTTATGCTTTTGATGTCCTTAAATTGTTGCTTAATGTTTTTCTCACCTTCCCTCCTTTGACCTGAGGAGCTAACTTCTCCTCCTGCTGCCCTATCTTGCTCTTGTTGGAAGGAGCTGGCTGAGGCCTCCATGCTGGGTAGGCCTGTACCTGAAGTCTGCCCCATTGGCATTTCTTCTTCAGAGAAAGGGTTTAGTCTTTGCCTCTTCTCTCCTTGAGTTGGTGAGGTAGTAAGGGGAGTCTCTCTGTCCTTTTTCTGTTTACGTCCTCCCTTTGAGGGGTTTGGAGGACAGAAGAGTCAATCCTTGAGTCTTTCCTGGGAGGTGCCATTTGTGTTGGTTGTTGCTGTGTGGCCATTGGGGCCTCTGCTGTCTGTTCTCCCTGCCCTGGTTGCTCCTTTTGCTGTTGTACCTATTGGGGTGGCTGAACCTGTCCTTGTTGTACCTGTTCCTGTTCCATCTCCTTCTCCTTGCCTTTGCTCTGAGCTTGGTTTGTAGTTTGGACTGCCTGTTGATGTGCTGTAGAGGATGAGGCAGCTGCTCCTACTTGAGGCCTTGGCAGAGAGAATACCTGTGAAGGAAGTTCCAAGTCAGCTAATTTCAGAAGATGTCTCCTTGCTCTCTCATTTAGCTCTTCTTGTGTGACCGGTTCCTCCAGTGTGCCCCTCTTCCATTTTGGTTGGTTGGCATATTTTTCAATGTGGGGCAAACTTACATGGTCATAACTAGAGAGCTTATATTTGAGCCTTCTGAATGATATGGAGTGATTAGGGTCATAGGGTTTCCAGAGGAAACTGGTCTTCAGGCCAAGGCCTTCTAGCTTTCTATCAGCTTCTTTCCAGCCTTCCCTTTTGTTTAGAACAAGGTGGCCCAATTGATTTTTGACTTTTAGCTGTGCCTTCTTGCCCTTTCCTGCGAAGTGTACCGTATCAGCATTCCCAAATTGCTTGAAGTATTCAAGGGCAAATAGTCTCATGGGCACATTCTTGGGCAATCTGTATGGGGGTAACTCACACCCATATATTCTGATTACGGTGTAGTTTTGGTAAAAGTACCAATCCCCATTGCTGTACACTTTGGATAACTGTAGGATTCTCTGCATCTCATCAGTTCGTCTTGGTGGAGGTGAGCTTAGGAATAAGGACATGGCTGGGTTAATGAAGAGGTCTATGAATTCATAGTAGGTGTATGGAGAGTAGGTTCTGCAATGAAACACTGAGGTCCAGTACACTACTGACCTTGGATTGCCTTGTGCATCCGTTCTCTTGACAATGAAGGAGAACTTTTCATGTTAATAATATAGAATCAGGTGGTAGATGTAGGAGCTGTATCCGAACACCTTCTCTCTTGACATGTTCAAAAATTGCTCATGCATCTTATCTGATATATATGTGGCATAATCATAATAGATTGGACTCTTGCCAGGGGAAAACATAGTCATCATCACCAGTACAGTTTCATCAATAAATTCAACTGATTTGTACCCCAAGATGGAACTGATCATATCTACAAGATCTATACCCAGTTGATTGAGGTAGCCATCAAAAATAGGAGGGTACAGCACAGTGTCAGAGTTTTTGATAAACAATTGATTGAGCTTTATGATTTGTGCATCTGTCATCATCTTAGCTCCTTGGTTTATCAAATCCAATAGAGACAAGGGGACCAATTTCTTCTGAGTTTTGAACTGTAGCATCTCTCTAATGGCCTCAGGGGTCATGTAAAATACAACTGAGCCTGAAGGGTCAAGCACAGCTCTTTGAATGGGGTCATAGCAGGCAGCACACAGATGAATCAGGTCAGGGAATTGGTTGACCTGAGGGAGCCTGAAAATTGGGAGGAAGGAATCCCAAATGCCTAATATGTCTGTACCATCCACATGTTTGGTCTTAAGCTCATTCAGCAGGTGGAGGTGGAACTTGCTGTGTGATGGGGAGTCCTCTGAGATTTGGTAGTCCAAGTCTGCCAAATCCTGCCACTCCAGCTCTCTTTGAGGGGCATTCAAAGGGGCAACATTGAGGGCCACAGGTGCAACTGGAGTTTCCATGATTACTTGGATTCTGTTTTGTATATGGACTTCTGTTTCTTCGACTGAAAAATAGGAAAGAATGCTGCTTGAGTGAAGAGGTGAATTGAGAAATGAAGGATAACAGGGTGAGTTTACAGCAATTGAAATACTGTTTCAGTCTCTTAAGGAGGCAAATCTTTGTCTTTAACAGACCTTCCTCAACAATTGAATGTAGGTTTCGGGTTTCAGTTCACGACTGCGCGAACGAAAAATGCAGGTTTTTAATGAAAGTTTGGTCCAAACAAGCTCGGCTGATGAATTTCGACCGCTAAAATTTCAAGTGGGGGCTAAGTGCAGAGATTTCTCTGGTGAATTATGCGTTTATAGTGCTATTAGTGAGTTTTTTGCTATTACAGACAAAAACCAGGCTTAGAGAGAACTTGCAGGGAGAAATACCTGGTGAATCGATGGGCCGGGTCACCAATGCAGGTGGGTAGACGCGCTGAAGGTATTCTGGTCGATTCTGAGCAAGTTGGTGCAATTGGTCATAAAATGCATGCAGAGGGCGCAAGAATCGTTTTTTGCAAAAGTGCAAAAAAAACGCGAATTTTGACAAAATATGGCTTTTTTGGGTCATTCGCGCCTTTTTTGGATGACGTCAGCATGACATCACCAGGTGGGTCAGGGTTGGATGACGTCAGCATGACATCATCAGGTGACGTGGCAACCTATGACTGGTCCACGGGGGTGGTGAGGTGGCAGACAGGTGGAGTAATGGTGGACGGGGGTTGCGGACGCAATGCTGACGCAGGCAGTGAGGCAGCGCTGATGCTGGCAGACAGGTGGCGCAATATCGGGCCGCTTATGCTACGGAAAGGAATCTGTCAGAGGGGGCTCTGATACAATTTGGGGGCGACGCGTGGACCCGGTGTGACGTCAGTGTCTGACAGATATCAGACGATATCTTTCGGACGTCGGGGCCGGTCCGATATCCGCGTCAGCCGTCAGATGGAAAGAGTTTGATCGGACGGTCGTCGGGCCAATGATCTGCACGGAGGATACGACATCGGGCGGGGATTAGAATAATATTTTTCATGGTATTTGTGCCTAGCGGGAGCCTTAGGGATATTAATGAATTTCATTGGTTTGTAATGTATTTTTACAAAGGTAGATAAAATCCCGAAATTTAGGAAAAACTGGGTTTTTGATGCAATTTCTTTTGCAAAGTCGCATATGCCTCGGAACTTTGGATAAATGGGTTTTTTCGTATATAAAGCTCACAAAGGCCTCCAAACTTAGGATAAGGCAAACAAAATGGGTTTTCAGGGTATTTTTGCCTTTTGGGTGGGTTAGAAGGGTGCAAAGGGTTTTTCCAAGGTTTCCTTAGGCAAAGTGAAGGATTGAATGGGCAAATGAGTTCTGGGGGAGACAAGAGGTTAGGGCTGGGTTCTCAAACTGACCAGATGTCAGTTTGATTCCCTAGTGGTGAAACATATGGCTATGATGCCAAGGGGGGGGTTATTTATAGAATGCTTAGGATTTATACACCTTGGTGTTATAATAGTAGGGAAAGGGTAACATAGGGAGTTAGATAATAAAAGTTAGAGGTTAATATGGAGGGAGAAGGTGAATGAGGAGTGATATTACTAAGTTTTCTTGAAAACAACTTAGTTTAAAGAGTAGAAAAAATGAAAAGAAATTTGCACAAGAAATGTGGCTTTTAAAGGCAATAAGGACCAACATAAAACCTTTCATTCTTTCATAACCACAACTAGTAAAGGGATGTTAGTAATGAGTGATAGATAAAGGGAAGAGGGAAGTTAGACATGCTCCCTTATGTTGTTTTCCTTGTATTGACCAGCATGATGCAGTTTTTTGAAAAGAACACCACTTCTGCAACCCCATCTACCTACCCAACTACTTTCCTAGCATTTTTTGTTTCTTCTTAGAGGGTGCACTTGGACTTGCAGACCCTTTTATGTGCCTTTTCTTTTCCATTGGCTTTTTCCTTTGATTTCCTATCTAGTACTACCCTTATTTCTTCCAAGGCCCCAGATTAAGCAGTTGGGAACCTTAGTTTCTCTGCCTAGCTACTGATCTGCCAAGTTTAAATAGTTTGGACAGATTTCTTTCTCTATTCTACAACAGAAAATTGAAACATGGCATGATCCAGATTAGACTGTTGGACCATCCATCAAAATTTAATAGAGATGAAGGCATGTACACACCTTGCCTTTTCTTGAAAATATGGGATCTTTGTACCAGCAAAGCAGAGCATATTTGGCATTTGAATTTGCCAATCATGAAATATGAAACCTATTGGTATAGGTATCCAACAGTAGGTATGAGGAAATTATATTGTATATGGGGTCACTTATAGCAAACGTTTTCAGTAAATAGGTGAAATTATGAAAGGTTCTTGTAACAGGGGTGGATAGATAGTCCTTCTCATGTTTTGAATAGGTCCATTGTAGGAGGGTGAGCAATAGAATTGTGGACAAATTACACTCAAAGCATCAAAGTAAAGGATGAATTTTGCATGTCATTTAAGAGGAAAAACATTGATTTCTTAGACAATGAATTATGAAATATGCTTTGTTTATCTAAACAACAAGATATGTAATCATGGTATAATATCTTCAAAAAGAAAACATACAACATACAGAAACACATAATCATAATGACTAACACAAGAATTCATGTAGCAAGTCCTTTGGCCTTCTTTTATTCACTGAAAATACTTGGAAATATATAATACAAGTCTTTTTTCCTCCCACACAAACCAACCAACCCCTTCTACATTTCCTTTCATGACATTAAATAGACTTACATCATAAAATATCCTATGACCAAATCCAATGTATGAGTTATCCATTTAGAATAGATGGAAACCCATAAAAACATAAACTTAATGTTTTTCATAAAAAATTAGACACAACAATAAAAATAGAACTTTTGTATAATTTCAAATTGGCTGCCATCATGCCCAAAATCTTGTTAAAAATAGCCAAAATCCTCAAGTTGCCTTATTTCATTCTTCTTCTTCTTTGTCATATCCCTTCAAGTTTATCGGGTTCTTCAGGTTCCTTTTCCTTTTGGATGAAAAAAAGAAGAAACAACATCCCCTCTATGCAGCGTTGCAAATGTGTAATAATCCCTATTTGGTGTGCCTTAATACATTTCTTTGTTCTATGAACAAGGGTAATACCGGGGGCCAATACATCGTAACTTTAACAAAATTGGTGTTTTCTGTTGAGTGCCACATTGAAATTTGTGAGGATGAAACTTTGCAATATGCATAGCCCTCAAGGGCTTTGGCAGAATATTTATGACCAGGGCTTGGGGACTCAAGGCTAGAGCCTTTTTATGGGCTAAACTCTTTGGCTGAGATGGGGGCTAATTATTTGTAATATTGCATTATAAATGGTCCAAACATAGAACACATAAGACCACAACATATGCACACCCGAGCCCTTTTAAATATTGGAACTCGACAATCGACAATTTCATATCATTGTATTTGGTTGGGCCTTCCAAGACTTACAATCTTCTTTGAGTGATGTGGCCTAGTCCACGTAGAGAGGGGATGAGGGAGGGCCCACATGAAACATCTCAACATATAAAAACCCTTTTTCCAATATTTCTACCCAATTTTATAAAAAACCTTTGTGTAATCCTTTCTCCACCCAACTTCAATTTAACACATAAAACATATATCCATGTCACCGCCATTGTACCAATAGTCCTCAGCCCTTTGATCTTTTTATAACTGTGGACCAGCCCCCTCATCAGAGCTCCTCTATCAACATTTTTCAATCGAAGGTTCTTATTTGATACAATGACATTACTTAACCTTTGATCGCCAATTTGCGGTATGACGTCACCCTATGCCATCTATTGCCCTGTGAGTGTTGATACATGTCACCCTTTTTTGACCTCTTTTGACCCTGAAAATGCTGAATCTACATGCCACATGTCCACTGTACTACCACGTTATTTCTAATGTCATATGCCACGTGGAATATCAGAACCAATCACTACTCGTCATGTATCTCTCTAGAGGAGAGAGAAAAGGACCGAACCTACTCTGGTTTTGTGATGATAATTCTATGTTAATTTGGTTTCGGCCTTCCTGATGCTTTAACACTGAAAGCGCTCTCCAGACAGTTTAAATGCATATCAAAACTTTATAATATCACAACATTCCTTGCTTTACCATTTCGTTGATTTCTGATTTGCGATATGCACCAGAACCCACTGACTGCTGATTGCACTATTCGTTGATTCATCGATTGGGTTGTTGGGGAAATCACATGTGTCATAATTCCAACAGTAAATTATCAATCTTGGACTCATAAGCTTCGAGGCATAAGAAAAAGTAACGCAGGATCAGAGCATCTAACCTAAACTAGGGTATGAAATCAATTTATTATTGTACTGCTATAAAAGCACAACAATTACGGTTTAACGCTGAGGGCTCAATGGAGGGCAACAGACCGACCGTAACATCCACCGACTCATGGTTTGGAACTACCTGCGCGGTCCGTTACAGATCTGCATCTGTCACTTTCTTCGGTTTATTCTCCGTTTCGAGGTGTCTACAAATCCAAGGAGCAGTTGGCAATGGAGGACATTGACGCCGTTGACAACTCAGCCGACCCCTTGGAAGGGGTATCCATCTGGCGCACCCCATTTGCTACATCAGGGGGTTTGTACAGCTCAGGTATCTCCGATCAACCTGCACCATTTCCGTTTGGTGATCAGCATACAACTAACCCTGTGGTCCTCCCGGACGATCCACCGACATGGCCGGCTCTTTCTACTCCCCCTCACTCTCCGGCAACCCTAGGGTTTGTATCCGGTTGTCTCAGTGCTAACCCTAGTCTCTATCCCTCAGCATCGGGCTCATTACCCCCTCCGCACCAAAGCCATCCCTATCCATGCCCCTCTGTTGGTTTCCCGGGATCTATTGGAATCACTTCCGGCTGCTTTACATCTGTACCTCCGCTCTCAGGTCATCTGTCTATTACAGGCAACAGCGGTCCCTCCTCTGCTAGACTCCACCCGGACCCGACGAACTCCAGCGCCCATATCCCTGGCAGGCCTCCTAGCACCCACCCTGCTCGAAGCCCTAAACGGAGAAACAAGTGCTTTAAGACCAAGGAAGATGACGTCTTTCTCAGACTGGAAGAGGACATCCAACTAGGTGAGGCCATGGAATTCGCTGATCGAGTTCTAGTCGGACGCATCAGGGGACATAACTACATGGAAACACGATTGAAGACCTGGGCTGCGGCTGTCTGGGGACATCATTTGGCAGAAATCCCCTTCGTGCAGACTTTCGTGCGAGGATGGTTTGCGATGCGATTCGCTCGTGCTGATCATACCAACTGGGTTCTATCATCCTTCTGGCATTTCGATCATGCACCAATACTATTCAAGAGGTGGACTCCATTATTCGACCCAAAGACAGAACAGATTGGCATCAGACCAGTTTGGATTCGACTTCCAGGGCTTCTACTCCATTTCTGGTCAGAAGATATATTTCAGAGAATTGGCAATGCCATAGGCACCTATATGGACCACGATAGATCCTATCAGCAGATGGGCATGATGGCATATGCCAAGATTCTCATCAACCTGGACACAAGGGGAGGACTGCTTGAATCCATCACCATTCAGTGGCGGGATTCTGTGCGCAAGCAGCCTATTGACTATGAAGGCATACCATATCGTTGCCGCAGGTGCCACAAAGTAGGGCACATTTACAGGGAATGCCCCCTCCTCCGGAGAACAAGGTCGCCTGATATGGAAGAAGGGGCTGAAAAGCCCAATGTCAATCCTCCTAGGACGCTTTCTGATCAACTCAATGGGGAACATGAGTGCACACAGATCGGGGAGGAAAATAGGAGCAGTCCAGAAGAAGTCGATCCTGTAATGGCTTCCTCCGCACCTCCTCCCACTTCGTCAGCATCTGTGCAACCACCGTATGAACAAGCAGGACATGAACAAGCGGGTAAGTCTTACTCCTTACCTTCTCTGACATATCCAATTTCATGCATGTCATTGGGCTTTCAATCACTTAATGTCATGGGTACTGAACCTATATCTGCTATATCATCTGCTTCTTCTCTCCCTCTAAATTTCCCCTCTCATGCATCTCTCATTTGCTCCCTCCCGCACCCTTCACTGGTGGCCCCTCCTCCGCGGATCACATCGTCCCTGGCTCCCCTCACTGGCCACCCGCATCAGCCCATCCCTCGTTATTCACTTCGTCCACGCACTAAGGATAGAGGTCCGGATGTTGTGGGCCTTGAAATGGATAACGTCCCCTTGTCCCTCAAGAACACACGAGGCAGACCCTCTCGCATTACCAAGGCTCGACACGTTGCTGATGAAGAAGTTGCCCTTGGGCAACAACAGACCATTTTTGGGGCCCTTAGAGCAAAGGATGGCCCTTCTCCCCTCCCTCCATGAAGATTCTCTCCTTCAATTGTCGAGGGTTTGCTAGCTTAGCCAAAAAACTAGCGCTTAAGAGACTTCTCCTATCATCTTCACTAGACATCATCTTCCTCTAAGAAACTCTCTGTCAGGCTGAACCCCTCACCAAAATCCTCAATGCCTGGTTTCCCAACTGGACTTTCCAGGCACTTGATGCATCTGGTTGATCAGGTGGATTGGCCATTGGGGTAAACAACAGAACAACGGAAGTTCAGAATTTTTTTGGAGGCAGAAGTTTCATTGGACTAGACATTAGTTCGCATTTGGTCGATAGGGATATTAGGATCATCAATGTATATGGCCCATGTACTGATCGTGCCAACTACTGGAGGTTCCTATTAGGATCTGAACTATTCCAAGCAGACAACATTATTCTTGGAGGGGATCTAAATTTCTCCCTTGGCTTCAGTGAGTCATGGGGGCATCTAGCACAAGTCGACTCACTAACAGATACTATGTCTTGTCTGCTAGAGGATCATAAATGGGTGGATATACCGTCTGCTAGACTTCAGTACACATGGTCTAATAACAGAAGTGGTGAGCAAAGTCTGGCCAGGAGACTTGACAGATTCCTAATCAAGGAACCCCTATACAACAATCTTCCTCGTATTCGTCAATGGGTAGGATCGGGGGGCATATCAGATCATCGGCCTATCTTCCTAGAAGCAGAGGACACCTCCCACAAAATCAAAAGTCCCTTCAAGTTTAATGCCTCTTGGCTCCTGGACCCCTCTTACATACAATTGGTCCACAATTACTGGCAGACCAATCCCATCAGGGAAGACGAGGATATCTCTGTAGGCTTTGTCAGGAAGCTTACTGAACTCAAACAGATTACTAAAAACTGGGCACATCAAAAGCGCATACAAGATAATATGACATTAAAAGAGGCTGAAAAGGTTATAGCTGAGTTTGAAGATTCATGCTCTGGGACCTTCCCCTCCCCCGAAAGAAAGGATGAATACACCTCCCTCATTACAAAACGCTCACAGATACTGAAAGAAAGAGAGGAAAGTTGGAGGCTTCGGAGCAGAGCCATTTGGCTTTTAGAAGGGGATGCCAATACTAAATTTTATCATAAATTTGCTAATGGCCGGAAAATAATCAATACTATTTGGGAGTTAAAGAATGAACAAGGGCACCAGGTTTCTTCACAAAAGAACCTAGCCAGGCTGGCCATTGAGCACTTTCGAGGCATCTACAAAGCTCCTGAAGATGTCAATATATTAGAAATCATGAGGGTGGCTGAACTCTTCCCTAGATTCATAAAACAGGAAGATTCTGAGGAGCTCCTGAAGGAAGTGACCATGGCAGAATTGGAGGCTACTTTAAAATGGTTCAAAAAAGATAAAAGCCCTGGCCTTGATGGATGGACCATTGAGTTCTATCTCACTTTCTTTGATATACTGGGCAATGACCTTCTGAAGATTGTAGAGGATAGCAGAAGGAGAGGCAGAATTTCCTCTGCCATTAAATCGACCTTCATTGCTCTCATTCCCAAATCTAATGCGCCAAACACCTTTGATGATTTCCGCCCCATCTCTCTCTGTAACTGCCTCTGCAAGATCATTGCTAAGACCATAGCCAACCGCCTCAAGCCCATTCTATCTCATCATATTTCCTCGAAACAATTTTCTTTCCTTCACCGCAGACAGATCCATGAGGCAATTGCCTCTGCCCAGGAGCTCCTTCACACTCTGCAGGTCAAAAAGCAGAAAGGCATGATTCTTAAAGTGGACCTATCCAAGGATTTCGATAGAACGAACTGGCTATATTTGCGGCTATTACTTACTCATCTGGGGTTCCCCTACAACTTCATCAAATGGACTATGAGCTGCATCACTGATGTATCCTACAGTGTATTACTAAATGGGGAAGCCACCTCTTTCTTTACTTCAGAAAGAGGTCTCAGATAGGGGTGCCCACTCTCACCTCTGCTATTTTTACTTATCATGGAAGGATTAAGTAGAGTTATCTCTTCTACTCGTGACAGACAACTTCTGACTGGCATAAAACTTGCAGATAATTTCTACCTTACTCATCTCTTGTTTGTTGATGACATCTTGATCTTCTTAAATGGTAGTATTGGTGACACTACCACCCTCCAAAACTCCATGCTCCTCTTTCAGAGAGCCACAGGTATGAGAATAAATGAACAAAAATATACAATCACTACAATTGGATGCTCTATTCATGAGACTGTATTTGCTACCGAGCGTTTTCCTTTCAACTCCCTGACTCTTGCAGATGGCATAAAATACCTTGGCTTCAGGTTGAAACCTAATGGCTACAGAATAGCTGATTGGTTATGGCTAATAGCCAAAGTAGAAAAGAGACTCCAGGTATGGTACCATCGATATCTCTCCCATGCTGGCAGACTGATACTTATCAAAGCTGTGATTGAAGCCACACCGGTTTATTGGATGGCCCTTACTTGGATTCCTAAAGGCATCCTTAACAGATTACAACATATATGCAGTAGATTTCTTTGGGCAGGACAACAGCCTGGAAGACTTTTTGCGTGGGTCAAGTGGGACACCATCGCCAAACCCAAACGCTGGGGGGGTTGGGGTATTAAGAGACTTGACCTTTTTTCCAAGGCGCTGGCAGCAAAACTCGGGTGGCAACTCCTCACCTCATAGGGACTATGGACGCGGGTAGCATATGCGAAATATATTAAGCCCCTGAACGTGCTGGATTGGTTTTGCTCTCATCATGGCACTCATAATATATCCATTATATGGAAAGAGGTTATCAATACCATACCTCTGCTTCATGATGGATTAACTTGGCGCATAAAGGCGGGCAATTCAGTGAGAATAGGACAGGACCCGTGGGTCAGATGTGGGAACACTCACAGACTATCAGACGGACTCATCAGACACCTAAATGACAGAGGCATCACCAACATAATGCATATTGGAGACCCTGTAAACTCTACTTTCCTCCAACAGGCTTGGCTCAGTGCACAAACTCTAGAGATTCCGGCTCAATGGCAAGCTGAATGGATGGATTATACGGATGCACTCATACAAGCCCACATCAGGCTCACTGAAGGACCCGATGAAATCATTTGGGATTTTGCTAAACATGGAGCATATGCCCCGAAACTGGGATATCTGAAACTCATGGAGCCTTACAGACCTCTGAATATCCATCCCACATGGAAAGTCTTATGGAAACTCAAATCAGCTCCTCGTACTCGTTTGCTTATGTGGAACATTTTATTTGATAAAATTCCAACGGGCACTAATCTTATGAAGAGATACTTCCACGGACCTTTTCGCTGTCATCTATGTCATGCAGAGGAAGAAAGCACTGTTCACTTATTCCTGAATTGTAACATTACACTACAGTTTTGGAATTCCCTCATCAATCACTTCCCGCATTTGAAAAATTGGCAGGGCAATAATATTTTGGATGCATGGGAAAACTTGTTCCAGAATCACTCGGGGAAATCCTGCAATATCCCGCTCCTCGCTTGCTGGGCTGTTTGGATTGTCCGGAATCAGGTGATCTTTGATCAAAAAGCCCCACTTTGGCCCACTATACTTCACTATACCATTGCAGATTATAATATAATACCTGATGAGGAATCCTCTGCCCCTGTACGCATCCTCAGACAGTTGAATATCAACAAATCTAAACCATGGGCCTTCTTCGATGGCTCAGCCCAAGAAGTGGGATGCGGTAGAGGAGCCATTCTACATCTCAACGACACACATTGCTATACGTTACAAATAAACTTAGGAAGAGGCACAAACAATTTTTCCGAACTATGCACGGCGAAACACATCATACATTTTTCCATCCAAAAACAATGCAGACATCTCCAGCTATTTGGAGACTCTAAAATTGTTTGCAATTGGCTAAATGATGCATCTCAATGTCATGCATTTTCATTGAGACATATACTAGACGAAGCAAAAAGACTGAATGCTTCCTTTGAATCATTTGTATGTATTCACATCTACAGGGAACATAACTCCATTGCAGACCAACTCTCCAAAGAGGCAGCGCACAGACAAGGAGACCACTGGCTGATACAGGAGGAGATTGACAGTCAATTCTACCAGCATTATCACAGACCCTTTGATGACCATATGGGAGATGGGCAATAGTGCCCATGACAGTACTTTTCTGTTTATTTTTGTATGTATTTTCTATGTTATGACCTGAGTACAACACCATATTTTTTGTTATCTACAGCATATATATGGCCCTCTGCGTAGAGCACGGTTATTAACTTACAGTACACAGTTTTGGAATGCTCCGTGCGTGGATATTTTTGTGTTTTATTTTGTCTAACTAGTCCAACAGACTAATGAACTCGACAGGCCCAGCTGCCTATATATGAACGCTTCGGCATATACAAAATGTAATTTCTTAATCTCTAATAGAAATTACGACTTTTTCCCAGGGGAAAAAAAAGAACAACAATTACTGCTATAAAGGAAACTCTTAAAAGAACACACCATACACTTGCTCAAAAAGAACACCTATGATAGCAATTCTAACTTGAAAGATCCTATTGAAAGAAACTCATTGCAACTTAATCTATGAAAAAACTTAAATTCAAGGCTCCTAATCTAAATGAAATAAATCATTCGAAAGAAAATTCACTCTACATAATTAGGAAACTCATAATCGAAACTCAAAAGTAAATGAAAGCCAAATGAATCTGCATTAAACTGACATCTCTACTTGCGCAATCAAATTCACACTCAGACTTTCTCTTACAAAGAAATGATTATGTTATGAAAAAAAAGCTTCTAATTGAATGAATTCTATAATTTTTAATTTCTAATCTACAAGAGAGAGTTTTAAATACAAAATGATGCTAGATTTCACACAACAAATTTCTCGATGAAATTCACACTTTGAATGTATATCCTATGATCTAGATAAGCTAAAGAACTTGTTTCTAGTTGTGGTGGGCCCTTGCCACTCCTGGAGCAAGCCTAAACTAACTCAATAGAAATGAAATTCAAAACATAGTCATAATACTTACAAAGAATTTAGAGATGAAGCAAAATTAAATTAAGATTCAATTATTATTACAAAAGAGCTTCAATCCATCCTTTATTCCTTCCCTTCTTATATAAATTTCCAAAAACTCCCCAAAATCTTACAAACAAACCATGGTTGAGCCATTTATAAGATTTACAAGGTGAATTAATCATTTTCCTCAATTATGGAAAATTGAACAATTTTAACAAACTGACCCCAAATATACTGGCATATCTTCCTAATTATGGAGAATTTTTTAAACCTATTTTAAGGGAGCCTAACTTGTTATATTTTCAACCAAAACCTCTCTTGGATTTGTCTCATTCAACTCAAGTTCCTTGGAAATCATGCCCAAAGTTGGCTGTCTAGCTCTTTTGCAAGATTCTAGAACTCTAGAAAAACAATCATTTTTTATAAAACTGCCGCCAATACCTGCTTATAACATTTAGAAAAATTTGGATATGGAGAAACGGTTTTGGATATAGATGATTGGGTATATGTTTAACAAACATATTTTCTCAGATTTTCCATATTCACCTCCATATGCACGGAAATCAAGGTAAAACTTGGCAGTTTGGAAACTGTGCACATTTTGAGCAGATTTGTTAATTAGCTCCTAGGGACCCACATATTCCACCTGGTTGCAATACAACACATGGAAATGTATCAAAACATTATTTTGGACAATAATCTCCCTCAGTTTTCCTCAGAAGCGTGCCGAAATGTTGAAACCCCAAATTGGATATTCTTGTACTCTACTTGAACCAACTAGTTCATCTGACTTGTGAAGAATTTCGACGATGAAACCCTGTGACAAATAAACTTAGAAAAACCATTATTAGAAAATAATGGAAAAGTCATCTTTAATTATAGAAGATTCAAGAAAACTAATGATAACCAACCATAGTGTAAAATATGTATTTAGCGGCAACCTATGGAATTATAGTACGAAATGGGTTAAAAGTACACAAATACAGGTTATGAATGGTGGTATTGTATGATGACAACATGGGAATATTTAAGGCCTGACATCCCCCCCATTTATAAGCATTTTCATATCCTCATGCAAACAAGTATTTTGCTCATTTATAGATTTTATGACATCATGGCTTTGTGCAGGGTTGGTTCTTGTGGAGCAATACTGTGTGAACATTTGAAGTTGCTGGTGCTTGTGGAGCAACACCATTCTTAATTGACTTCCATAGATTTTATTTTTAGAGCAATACAAATTGAGAATAAACAATAGATGTGGTAGGAGGAAATGATAAATGAGATGGTAGGTGGTAATGGAAATGGTGGATGAGATGAGTTGGTGATGGAGTTGGCAAAATATGTACTTGCATACTTTGTTTTTGTGAGGCCAATGCTTATGGATGGTTCCTTTATGAAAGGAAGCAGTGACTTCATCCTCTACTAGATACATTCAACTAACAATATATGTGAATGTAGGTGATCCAGGTTGACTCAACTCTCAGATTTAACCAAGATCTTTTACTCCTGTGATGTTGTTAGAAGTGCATTTAAAAGAGCATAAATGAAAACATATGCATGTTGTAAAGAAGAGGAACATTACAAGAATAAACAACATAAAACACAAGATGTTCATAACGAAGTTCGTCCAAGAGGGACTACGTCTCCGGGCCCTGGTTTCAAAATGGTGTAGGCCATTGCATTAAGTGTTGGAAAGAGTGATGATGTACATACATGTGTTTTATCTATCATACAAGGAATATGCCCTAACGCAGGAGTGGCTCCAAGATATGTTCTGCTATAGGTACTCTCATTCAAAAAGAGGACTCTTATCAGCACAACATAATTTCATGTATGATAATAATGAGCTTTCTGCCAACATGGCATCAAAGGGATCTCAATTCAAAAAATACAGCGCGACACATGAGTATCCCATCAACATGAAAACAAAGGGATCTCAATCAAAACATGAAAATAAGTACATCTCACATCGAGAACAAAACAAGATCCCACATCAAACATCAAACATGGATCTATATAGCACAATGCATCTCAAGCAAAGAGACAAAGAAGTACATGATTGCACTGCATATACCTCACATCAAGGAGTTATCTGAAGAAGAGGATGATAAACTGTTGGATCTAGTTGTACCATCAATCTCGTGGCATTGAATATCATGGAAATGACTGATCACACATTCCATGCTCACACCTGTACTCCACTTTGAAAAGTGGCCAAGAAATGGAATTATCAAATGGAAAATTTGATTGCACCATAATATTCATGGCATTGAATAGTGTAAAATCGATTGTCAAATTTCTGAATTCTGACAAAGTGAAAATCTAGGGCTACAAGAATCTTTTAGATTCCCCCTAGATTCCTCAAAGATTCCCTCCTCCGGGTCATCTGAAGCTCTACTACTCAGATTAGAAAAATGGTCTCACCATTGAGATGCTGGCGAAATTCTGAGAAGAATGAGTATAAAGTTGGTTGCATTCTGAATCTGGGAAATTTCAGCCTCCAAGGAATCTAGAAGATTCCCTCGAGATTATTGAAGATTCTCCTCTGCTAGGAATCTACAAATTTGTTGCTCAAAAGGTGAATCCAACCTCGCCATTGTGTTCCTTGCGAAAATCTAAGATAAATTACAGTAAACTTGATTACATTCTGATAAAATGAATTTTTACCTCCTCATGGAATCTTTAAGATTCTCTCCAAAAATTCTGTCTCGAAAAATGTGCCATCATGGTTCCACCTTTGTGGGCTATGTCATGGTTCTACTCCTAGCTTCGGGTTTCGCACAGTCATGGTTCCTCTCCTATCTCGATTCTCAAATCTGCTCCTCTATTATGTCGTCCTCCCCGCAAATGAATTCGAAGGTTTATATATTAGATGTGGGTGGAGCTATCAAGGTTGAGCCCCCTGGCCCAATGGTGGTGGAGTCATTTAGGAGGGTGGAGGTTGCAGTTTGAAATCCCTACCTCTCCAAAAATAGCGCGTTAAATTTTTGGCACATTGTATAAATTTTAACAACGGTTATATTATTTTTGGAATGGCGCGTTAATAAAATGGGTACAGTTAAGATTGTTTGTACCATCACATGTTTTTGGAGTGCAATTTTGGTTATGTATTGAATAGGTGTTGATTATGGTGAGACCACCTGGTTGGGGCCGACCATGTGGGCAGGGCGGGTTCGAGCCTCGCTAGTCTCAGTTATGACATAGATATATATAGTGGAGGCGAGGCATGGGTCGGGTCTGCCGGGAGTGGCCCGCCCACCGCCCATAAATAATGTTTGATATGTGGTGGTTGAGAGGGGGGTGGTGGGGGTCATGGCCCGTTGGCCCATTTTAATTTTAAAATTTGTTTTATAATATATAAACGGATCGGTGGGTGGCGGGGTGGTGGCCCGCCACACATATTTTATATTTTCTTTTTTATTTTTCTAATAACCATGTTCATATTTTTCGATTTTTTCTAATATAAGGGTTATTAGACAAATTATGCATCCAAAAAATTTTCCCACTCCTCGGGAGCCAGATTCCATGTCTGGGACTCGGTCAATTTGTAGGACCATTAAGCCTAGCCCACTGCCCAACTTTGACTGGCTCTTTCTCCCTCACACGAGCTTGGATTTGAGTTTCGTTCACATCGTTGGAATCAGGGTGATGAGCACTTCGATCTGGTGCTAGTTTGGGAGAAATCTGACCACTTTGAATTTTGACCCTTTCTGAGTCCTTTGGGACTTCTGCATGTTTTTTGAACCACCTGGATGAATCCTGCCCACTGAGGAGCTTTTGGTCCTCCAAAAGCATGAAAATAATTTGCCACTTCTTTGTACCTTTTTTACACTTACAAATGTCTGATATGGCACCCTTCCTTCTCCTTCACCTTTTTCCTTCAGAGCCATAAGCGATGAGCAGACACCTGCAACCTCTACAAACCTGTAGTACATTGTTTTGAAAATTACATGCTTGAATTACATGACCAACTAATGACCCAAGCATCTCATACTTGCCACGAGTTTATAACACATACTTGATGGTCAAGTTTACATCAAAATGGAAACAATACCCTAGCTATGAAAACAAGGCCAACATATCATTGCCGCTTCGACAAGTGATGGAAAACACATCATCGCTGAAACACATGATTTACAAAAATAAGGCCAAACATTGTTGTTTCTTTGACAAGTGATGTAAACACAACATCACTTTCACAGTTTAAAATGCAACACAAAATAAGACCAGACATCATTGTTTCTTAACAGGTGATGGAAAACACATCATCACTTTTACATCTTAAAATGCAACAAATGATTTACAAAAGCACAACCATGACTAGCTAACATATCTGGAAACCATTTTTCACTTATCGATGTGAATGGGTCATCCCCTGTGGTGGTTTTTCTTGTCGAACGACTTTTTCAACTGCTTCATGCACCGACGATTTGTCCTTAAGGCGCTGCTCTTGATGGAGCCTCCAACAAGTGGCTCTTTGATGACCACTTCAGTTGCAATGACTATAATAAGTCTTCTTCCTCTGGATTTGGTTTACCTTCTTCTTTGCCTACTGTTGAGAGGGTCTTTCATGCCTCATCCTTTTGTGTGCTATTATTCGCTTCCAACACTCGGCAAATACATGGTTATGTAAACCACAGAAAGTACATGTTTTTCGATGCCTTGATTTATGTCCATCATTAACAACATGATTTTAATTGAAATGAACATTCGAATATCGAGATTGATTATACCTTTCCTTGTTGCCTTTGTGTCATTATGGTGATGAGAGCTTGCCTCAGCTCGTTCCCTACAAAAGGCACTGCCATGGGATAATGGTGATGTGTTCCCATCATTCTCTTTCCTCAACGATTTCGAGGATGTCTCGGATGAATTTGACACCTTCTAGCATTCTCCTTTGGTGTATCCCAAGCCTGCAAATCGAGGTCTCCACACAAACTCCAATGGTTGAGTTATGCCTTGGTTATTAACACCAATTTCTTCCTCCTTGTACCTCGTCCTAGTAAAGAGCCTCATGTTTGCCCCTGTAATTGGTATCTCCAGATCCCCAATAGAAATCGTAATATGTGAAGATGAAATTGAAGGGAATTCAACATATTTTACCTCCACTGTCGATTTGGAAAGAATTGATGAGGGTTTCTCATCTTCTATTCTTGGTGGTTCGCTAGTTGTCTCAGTGCATTCCCCAACTTCCTTTCCTACATACCCAAGTCCCGTCTGACGAGGTAATTAATCTACTTTGATGGGGTTGACAGTGCCTTGGCCATTAATTCCCAAGCCTTTTCTTTAATATCCCATTTTCTTCAACAGTTTGGAGCCAATTCTTATGGTATGCTTTTCAAAAACAACGATATCATCATCAAGAAACATACATGAAGACAAATAATTACTTTTTACCTCACATGGGGCATGCTGCAGATTTTCCAAGGCCTCTTCCTTCGCTTACAACTGTTGTAGCAAACTATGTTTCTCCTCTTTCTCTTCTTGTAGAAGCATCTTCAATTCAATGTTCTATGCTTGAAGACTCTGGCTACTATGCTTCAGTTCTTTTAGGGCCTCTTCCATGGCTTGCAACTGAAGCTGCAATCACTCCTTTTCCTCTATCTCTTTTTGTAGAGCTTCATACATTATTTCCACCTTTTGGGAAATTCTAAGCATGGTCTCATACATCGCTTTGTCATCCTCCATCGTTGCATGTTCCATTGTTCACGCTCGCAATTCACATCCATGGAAAGATCGTTGTGATACCAAACTTGATCCGAGTTGACTCAACTCCCGAATTTAACCAAGAACTTTTACTTTTGTGATGTTGTTAGAATTTCATTTAAAATATCATAAATTAACCCATATGCATGTTGTAAATAAGAGGAACATGACAAGAATCAACAACATAAAACAAAACATGTTGATAATGGAGTTCATCCTAGAGGGACTACGTCTCTGGGCCCTGATGTCAAAATGGTGTAGGCCGGTGCATTAAGTGATGGAAAAAGTGATGATGTACATGCATGTGTTTTCTCTATCATACAAGGAATATCTCCTCATGCAGGAGTGGCTCCAAGAGATGTTCTACTGCAGAAACTCTCATTCAAAAAAAATGACTCCTATCAGCATGACATAATTTCATGTATGTTAATAATGATCATTCTACCAACATGGCGTCAAAGGGATCTCAATTCAAACATACATGGCGACACATGAGAATTTCGTCAACATGACGACAAAGGGATCTCAATCAAAACATGACAATAAGTACATCTCATATCAAGAACAAAACAAGATCCCACATCAAACATCAAACATGGATCTATACATCACAATACATCTCAAGAAAAGAGACAAAGTAGTACATGATCGCACTGTATGTACGTCATATCAAGGAGTTATCTGACAAAGAGAATGATAAACTGTTGGATCTGGTTGTACCATCAATCTCGTGGCATCGAATATCATGGAAATGACTGATCGCACATTGCATGCTAACACTGCACTCCACTTTGAAAAGTGGCTGAAAAATGAAATGATCAAATGGAAAATCTAATTGCACTATAATATTGATGGTGTCGAATAGTATAAAATCGACTGTCAAATTTATGAAATCCAACAAAGTGAAAATCTGGGGCTACAGGAATCTTTTAGATTCCCCCTAGATTCCTCAAATATTACTTCCTCCGAGTCATTTGAAGATCTACTGCTCATATAAAAAAAATTGTCTCACCATTGAGATGCTGGTGAAATTATAAGAAGAATGAGTATAAATTTGGATGCATTCTGAATCTGGGAAATTTCAGCCTCCAAGGAATCTGGAAGATTCCCTCAAGATTCTTGAAGATTATCCTTTGTTGGGAATTTGTAAATCTGCTGCTAAAAATGGGAATCCAACCTCGCCATTGTGTTCCTTGCGAACATATGAGAAAAATGACTGTAAACTTGGTTACATTCTGATAAAATGAATTTTTACCTCCTCGGGGAATCTTTAAGATTCTTTGCAAAAATTCTATCTCGAAAAATGTACCATCATGGTTCCACCTTTGTGCATTGTGTCATGGTTCTGCTCCTGGCTTTAGGTTCCTCATAGTCATAGTTCCTCTCCTCTCTCAGTTCTCAAATTTGCTCCTCCATTCTGCCGTCCTCCCCGTAAATGAATTTGAAGGTTTATATATTAGATGTGGGTGGAGCTATCAAGGTTGAGCCCTGTGGCCCAATGGTGCCAGAGTCGTTTAGGAGGACGGAGGTTGCGGTTCAAACCCTCGCCTCTTCGAAATAGCATGTTAAAGTTTTGGTGCATTCTATAAATTTTAACAACCGTTATATGATTTTTGGAATGGTGCGTTAATAAAATGCGTACGGTTAAGATTTATTGGACGTCGCATGTTTTTGGAGCGCGGTTTTGGTTATGTATTGAATGGGTGCTGATTATGGTGAAATCGCTCAGTGGGGACTGGCCACGTGGATCAGGCCGATTTGAGCCTCGTCAGTCTCAGTTATGCCATAGATATATCTAGTGAAGGCAGGGCGTGGGTTGGGTCCACCGGAAGTGGCCCGCCCACCGCCCATAAATAATGTTTGATATGTGGTGGTTGAGGGGGGCCTGGCGGGGGTCATATCCCATCAGTCCATTTTAATTTTAAAATTTTATAATATATATATATATATATATATATATATATATATATATATATATATATATATATATATATATATATATATATTTATATATATATATATATATATATATATATATATATATATATATATATATATATATAAATAGATCGGTGGGTGGCGGGGTTGGTGGCCCGCCACCCATATTTTATATTTTTTTAATAACCATGTTGATATTTTTCGATTTTGTCTAATATAAGGGTTATTAGACAAATTATGCATCCAAAAAATTTTCCCACTCCTTGGGATCCAGATTCCATGTTCGGGACTTGGTCAATTTGTAGGACCATTAAACTTGGCCCACTACCCAACTTTTACCAAAACTTTGACTGGATCTTTCTCCCTCATACGAGCTCGGATTTGAGTGTCATTCACACCATTGGAATCAAGGTGACGAGCACTTCAATCTAGTGTTGGTTTGGGAAAAATCTGACCACCTTGAATTTTGACCCTTTCCTAGTCTTGTGGGACTTCTACATGTGTCTGAAGCCACCTGGATCAATCCAACCCACTAAGGACATTTTGGTCCTCCAAAAGCATGAAAATAATTTTCCACTTTTTTGTACCTTGTCTGCACTTACAAATGTCTGATATGTCACCCTTCCTTCTCCTTCACCTTTGTCCTTCAGAGCCATAAGCAATGAGCTGACACCTGCAACCTCTGCAAACTTGTAGCACATTGTTTTGCAAATTACATGCTTGACTTACATGACCCACTAATGACCCAAGCATCCCATACTTGCCACGAGTTTATAGCACATACTTGATGACCAAGTTTACATCAAAGAGATGTTCTGGAACTCTCATTTAAAAAAAGGACTGCTATCAGCATGACATAATTTCATGTATGTTAATAATGAGCATTCCACCAACATGGCATCAAAAGGATCTCAATTCAAACATACATGGTGACACATGAGTATCGCATCAACATGACGACAAAGGGATCTCAATCTAAACATGAAATAAGTACATCTCACATCAAGAACAAAACAAGATCCCACATTAAACATCAAACAGGGATCTATACAACATAATGCATCTCAAGCGAAAAGACAAAGAAGTACATGATCGCTCTGCATATACCCCACATCAAGGATTTATCTGAAGAAGAGAAAGATAAAATTTTGGATCTGGTTGTACCATCAATCTCGTGGCATCGAATATCATGTAAATGACTAATCACACATTACATGCTGACACTTGCACCCCACTTTGAAAAGTGACCAAAAAATGGAATGATCAAATTGAAAATTTGATTGCACCATTAGATTCGTGGCGTCAAATATTGTCAAATCGACTATCCAAATTATGAATTCTGACAAAGTGAAAATCTGGGGCTATAGGAATATTTTAGATTCCTCCTAGATTCCTCAAAGATTCCCTCCTTCGGGTCATTTGAAGATTTGCTACTCAAATCAGAAAAATGGTCTCACCATTGAGATCTTGGCGAAATTCTGAGAAGAATGAGAATAAATTTGGCTACATTCTGAATCTGGGAAATTTCAGCCTCCAAGGATTATGGAAGATTCCCTCAAGATTCTTGAAGATTCTCCTCCACTAGGAATCCTCAAATTTTCTGCTCAAAAGGCGAATCCAACCTCGCCATTGCGTTCCCTGCAAAAATCTGAGAAAAATGATTGTAAACATGGTTACATTGTGATAAAATGAATCTTTACCTCCTCATGGAATCTTTAAGATTATCTGCAAAAATTATGTCTCGAAAAACATGCCATCATGGTTCCACCATTGTGGACTATGTCATGGTTTTGCTCCTAGCTCTGGGTTCTGCACTATCACGGTTCCGCTCCTCTCTCGATTCTCAAATCTTCTCCTTCATTCCGCCGTCCTCCCTGCAAATGAATTCAAAGGTTTATATATTAGATGTGGGCAGAGCTATCAAGGTTGATCCCCATGGCCCAACAATGGTGAAGTTGTTTAGGAGGGCGGAGGTTTCATTTTCAAACCTCCACCTCTCCAAAATAGCGCGTTAAAATTTTGGCGCATTGTATAAATTTTAACAACAATTATATGATTTTTGGAATGGCGCGTTAATAAAATGGGTACGGTTAAGATTGTTTGTACGATCAAGTTCTTTTGGCATGTAGTTTTGATTATGTATTGAATGGGTGCTGAGTATGGTGAAACCACCTAATGGGGGTCGGCCATGTGGATTGGGCGGGTTCGAGCCCGCTGGTCTCGGTTATGACATATATAATATATATATATATATATATATATATATATATATATATTATATATATATTATATGTGGAGGCGGGGCATGGGCGAGGTCAACTGGAGGTGGCCCACCCACTGCCCATAAATAATGTTTGATATGTGGTGGTTGAGGGGGGGCCGACAGGGGTCATGGCCCGTCAGCCCATTTTAATTTTAAAATTTGTTTTATATATATAAACAGACCGGTAGGTGGAGGGGGTGGTGACCCGCCACCCATATCTTATGTATATTTTTATTTTTTTAATAACCATGTTCATATTTTTCGATTCTGTCTAGTATAAGGTTTATTAGACAAATTATGCATCTAACAAATTCACCCTCTCCTTAGGAGCCAGATTCCATGTCCGAGACTCAGTCAATTTGTAGGACCATTAAACCTGGCACATTGCCAACTTTGACCGAAACTTTGATTGGCTCTTTCTCCCTCATACGAGCTCGAATTGAGTGTCGTTCACATCGTTGGAATCAGGGTGATGAGAACTTCGATTTGGTGCTAGTTTGCGAGCAATCAGAGCACTTTGAATTTTGACCCTTTTTGAGTCCTCTACAACTTCTGCATGTGTCTCCAGCCACCTAGATCAGTAGGAGGGGAAGGTACTATAGTTACTGCTTTTGTTTACATGAATCAATATACTTTTGTTTTCATGATTATGACCTTATTAGAGTAGCATGCATTCTATTATGAATGAGGAATTTGCAAATGGAGAATATATGGAAAACAAAATATATGGAATATGTGGTGGTTAATCATCAAATATTTATTAAATCTCTAATAAATTAAAGAATCTTAAGCCAACTTTAGCTCAAGTTTTACCTTTGTTGTTGATGTGCTCAGTGCTGCAAGATGAAGTGAATGATGGAATGGTTGGAGCTGTTGTGACTGCTGATTTGACATGCTGAAGAAGGCTGAAGGATGAAGATGAAGGATGAACTAAAGGTTCCCCTCTTCCCCCATGCGTGAGGAGTTGTATGTCCCCAAACAAATAAGGAAAGCTGAATGTTGTTGCAAATGACAATGGAAATGTTGATACAAAAATCCAAGCTACTGCAAATTTGTATTGAGATCACAAAACCATATATTCTTCAATTGCTACATACCTGGGTGAAATCTTTCATATGTGAATAAATGCTGTCGATATCAAACATAAGAAAGAATCATTAGATTACCAACCATTGAGGAAGTTGTTAACCAATGCAAGATATCCCACCTTTGATGTCAATTGGAATCAAGGCACTAGGTACATTCTACTAGCCGTGAATAGATTTGTCGAAGTCAAATGGATTGCAAAATTCATCCACTAAGAAACATTGATGTATTTCCTTATTAGATGACAAGGACACCTGCCATTAAGGCATGAAGGCTCCCAGGTACCTTATCTAACCACAATCCTAATCCCAGATAATGTGTTGATGTTAATGGGATAAGGCTTGTCGGCAGGTGGGTCTTAAGGAATCTCACATCAGCCAACTCGAGTACAAACATAATGACTTGAAAGATACATGATTTTATGAACTCATACAAATTTACAAACTTTATTGGGAACCTTGCCCACCAGTTACCTAGTTTTCAAGCAAATTCCCTGTCCAGTTGTGCCAGACAAGCTAGTTTTCACAAAAGGACTTATTTTTCTCTTTACTATTTTCATTTATTTATTACAATACTAACTTTCCTACTATACTGAATAAAATACGTCCTCCTTCAAGTGAAAGAGAACTTCCAATGAAGCTATGTGTGGATCATGTACAAGGATATATTCATTCTCAAATTTAACATATAAGAGTTAGAATGTACAAGAGCATGAGAAATCAGCAGCTTTGAAAGACGTGATACATAGAGTATTTGATGATGAGAGTGGTACTTTGACTGGATTGTGATTCGAAACCAATGCTCGATGTAATATTGGTGGTATTGGCCCATTTCTTCATTTGGACCACTTTGAAAGTCATCCTCAGTCATCCCAAAAAAACATGGATAGTTGGTCTCTAGAATGCCTACAAGGCTTGCTATTGTTATCGCCAAAATAGGACCCTGATAGGCTGCTGATTAGACTATCTTAGTATAACTATTTCAAACCAATCTTGTAGCTAAGGCTTAGCCACCTCAGCCTCAGAGGGCTCTCTCAAAGGGTTAATGATATTGATTAAAGATATGGATAGATGGCTAACTCTATGGTTTGGATTTTATATGTTTATAGGTTGAAAGATGAAGGCTGGCTACCATTGGGCTATGGAGTCAAAGTATGTTTTAGTACCACAGCAAGATCAACTTAACATGAAAGTCAGGGCATATAGAGTCTTTATACATCAACAAAACAAAGATACAATGCAAGGAAAGACAGTTTATAAATACATGAAGGAAGTTAGAGCATCATTGATGAATTCTAAGTAACATGTACTCATACCACTACAATTAAGTGAAAGAGGAAAGCCATGAGACAATATGACATTAAAAACTCTCTTTGAATCCTGAGTAGTGAAGCCAAAACATTCTACCTAGCATGGAAGTCAAGGCATTATAGAGTTCAAGTGCAGAAATGCAAATATAAAACAATGAAACACAGTTAGTTTATCTGTGAAGGAAGTCAGAGCATCATTGATTAGTTCTAAGTATCATATATAAAAACTACTACAATGTAAGTATTGGAATATTCCACCAAAAAAAGAACAGATAAGAACTCTTCATGAATCTTGAGTTGTTTAAGTAGAAATTCTACATTAGGTTAAAAATATACACAGTCTGCGCATAGAGCAGCAGTTGAGCCAAAAATTCTCCAACCCTTTGCTAATTCAACCTCTTTCTTTATATACAGCATTTACAACATGTATTCCATCATCCCTCATCAAGAGAATTCTAATTTCTATTATTGACACCTATTCTGACCATAAAACAGAGTATTAAATACAAGTGACAGCTAACTCACTGTCTTAGAGTCCTAATACAATTAGGAGTACAACTCCTTGTTATGACTAAACCACCTTATCTAAACATTGAATGCATTATTTGATAGCTACAACCTCATGAGGTCGAATTTGATGAATCATCCCATGTTGTTACCTTACTGCTGATGATAAACCCTAGAAATTAGGGAACATGTTTCCCTGTTTTTAGGTTTAGGATCCTTGAAAATTGGCACTTGGGACAGAGCCTTTATATTCTCATACATGAACTATTTTATGAAACTAAAGGAGTTTTTTGTATTCCATTCTATCTAGAACAAAAACCTCTCTTGGTTTTTCAAAACACTTCTCCAGCTGTCCAGTATCTGTCCTTGAAAAACACATGTAAAACAGGAAAAATCTATTCTCTGAAATTAGGGTTTCAAAGAAATCTTATTATATCCCAACTGGTAACACTTATGAAGAAAGTGAGATAGGTTATTGTAGCTGGAGAATTTATGAAGAGAAGCCTCCTTCCGAATTCCAAAATACCTATTCCTGTGACCAGAAACTGACCTTGAGAAAGACTGCTAAAACCAGAAGACAAAGCTTGGCTTTCAACAGTTTCATAGCGCAAGTTTAACCATAAATTTCTCCCACCTCATAATGAATTTGAAGAAAATGAAAGAGGTTTTCATAGTTCATTATGTTAGGAAGAAAAATTTCTTTCAGTTTTCAAAATTGAGTTCTCAGATGCTCAGGAACCCTTCTAGAAGTTGACTAGTAAAAGTAGAAAACATAGTCTTTTATGCTGAAACAGGCTTTTTCAGTGGTTTCGTAGCGTGCTACGAAAACTTCGATTTTGTAGAGAAAAACATGATTTTTAGGCTGTCTGCACTATGAAAACATGGATTCATAGCTAATTTTAAAATTTCTTAAAAATGATGTGAGATATGACTTCTAAACACATGATGATGCTTCTAGGACATGGAATGAGGCTGTCAAACTTTATTTGGAAAAGAGAATGACACTATTGAGATGAGATGACTCAAAACCTATTATAAGACTATGACTAGAAACAAGGAAAATTTTCCAAAGTTTAGAAACAAAAATTTTAGGGTGATAACAGTGGCTCCACTAGGGATAGTGTGCCCTTATGGTACACTAAGAACATGTAGCTCCAGTGCCACTATCCATCCTCTAGAATAAAACTCTGAACTTCTTCCCAATTTGCTCCTCAAGCCTTTAATGATTTCTATAAGAATAATTCAAATTGCACCTACTGAAACAGATGCTCAGTCAACCTACCCTAAGCTTATTTTCACATTCCTACCTACCCTATCAGCTGCAATCTCCAGTTGTAGCTCCAGGAACATGAAACTTACAATGAAGCCAGTAATTGATCTGATCTGACACTTGAATCTCTTGGTTATGCTTGAACCAAAAATAAATATGATACTGAAATAATCGAGTCAGCATGAGATGTACCTGATCTTCAAGAAAAAAATATAACTGGAAATCTGAACCTCAAATCTTTTCCATGTATTCAGCTATAGGGTCAAAAAAGACATGATTAGTTTGATGATTCTCATACATTCTATATCTTCGGACAACTGATTCTCAGCCACACAAAATTCCTTTGATGTGCTATCCAACTGCCTTTCTGCATGATTTCCATAGACAATGTAATTTCCCTCACTATTATGATCATTCTTCGAAGTAATCTACTGCAAGGAATTACATAAATGATAAACCTTTTCCTTTGCCTGAGGGTTATAAAAAATTTCTTCCAGTATTTCTTCTTGGTGTTTGCAATTATTTTCATCTTCATTATGATGCAAAGACTGACAATTCTACTGCATCTCTACGTCAATCTCAGAGGATGTAATATGATTTTCATAAGTAAACCCCTGTTGATTTTCATGCTGCATTTCATGGGATGTTATCCTTTCTTCTTGGTGTTGAAATGTATTGTTACGAAGAGCCTATAAAATTTCTTCATCCATGAATTCATCATCATCATAACACTCATCCAAGTATTGAATAAAACTCATAGAATGTTTACAACAATCTTTGACCAGCAATAAGGAGGGATGACACTCCTTATAGATGTCATAGAATACATCATGGAAATTAGCAAGAGAATATAATGAGCCATTTTCCAAGCTTTTATACCAAGACCATGCTTTTCCTTCTAAAGTGGTCATAAACATCTTCATGAGACAATGTTCAAGGAACTGAACCTTAAGACTGCATACATGCATATGGAACCTAACCAAATGAAGAGTAGCATTGTCTTTCTTTTCAGCTTTGAATATTGGAAGATCATCTAACCAATCAACCTTTGGCATGGGATTTGGAAAACCAGGGATATGAGACCGATTCATAGGAGCATACCTGGCATTCATTCTTGAAATGGAACTCATCTTGAAACTTCATCAAGCTACTGATCTTTTAGCAATGGAGTCACATTCCAATTTTTTATTTGATGTGTGGAGTCACCACGGTAGATTGCAGCCTCAAAAACTTTCTAAGCTCCTAATACCTTCAGAAGTTCAGCTTTCTTGATTTCAGGAATGAATAATCTTCAAACTCCCGGCAGACACACCAAAATGTTATCACCAAAATAGGACCCTGATAGGCTGCTGATCAGACTATCTCAACATAACTATTTCAAACCAATATTTTAGCTAAAGCTTAGCCACCTCAGCCTGAGAGGGCTCTCTCAAAGGGTTAATGATATTGATTAAAGATATGGATAGATGGCTAACTCTATGGTTTGTGATTTTATATGTTTATAGGTTGAAAGATGAAGGCTGTCTACCATTGGGCTATGGAGTCAAAGTATGTTTCAATACCACAACAAGATCAGCTTAACATGAAAGTTAGGGCATAGAGAGTCTTTATACATCAACAAAACAATGATACAATGCAAGGAAAGACAATTTATAAATACATGAAGGAAGTTAGAGCATCATTGATGAATTCTAAGTAACATGTATTCATACCACTGCAAGTAAGTGAAAGAGGAAAGCCATGAGACAATAGGACATTAAAAACTGTCTTTGAACCCTAAGTGGTGAAGCCAAAATATTCTACCTAGCATGGAAGTCAAGGAATTATAGAGTTCAAGTGTAGAAATGCAAATATAAAACAGTGAAACACTGTCAGTTTATCTATGAAGGAAGTCAGAGCATCATTGATGAGTTCTAAGTATCATATGTAAACACCACTGCAATGTAAGTATTGGAAGATGCCATCAAAATAAGAACATACAAGAACTCTTCATGAATCTTGAGTTGTCTAAGTAGAAATTCCGCATTAGGTTAAAAATATACACAATCTGCACATAGAGCAGCGACTGAGCCAAAAAAGTCTCCAACCCTTTGCTAATTCAACCTCTTGCTTTATATATAGCATTTACAACATGTATTCCCTCATCCCTCATCAAGAGTATTCGAATTTCTATTATTGGCACCTATTCTAACCATAAAACAGACTATTAAATACAAGTGACAACTAACTGACTATCTTAAAGTCCTAATACAATTAGGAGTACAACTCCTTGTTATGACTAAACCACCTTAAATAAATATTGAATGCATTCTTTGACAGCTTCAACCTCGTGAGGTTGAATTTGATGAAGCCTCCCACGTTGTCACCTTACTATTGATGCTAAACCCTAGAAATTAGGGAACATGTTTCCCTGTTTTTAGGTTTATGATCCTTGAAAATTGGCATGTGGGACAAAGCCTTTATCTTCTCATCCATGACATATTTTATGAGACTGAAAGAGGTTTTTCTAGTCCATGCTATCTAGAACAAAAACCTCTCTTGGTTTTTTAAAACACTTCTCCATTTGTCCAGTATCTGTCCTTGAAAAACATGTGTAAAACAGGAAAAATCTATTCTCTGAAATTAGGGTTTCAAAGAAACATTATTATATCCCAACTGATAACACTTATGAGGAAAGCGATATTGTATCTAGGGATTTGATGAAGAGAAACCTCCTTCTGAATTCCAAAATACCTTTTCGTGTGACCAGAAACTGATCTTGAAAATGACTGCTAAAACCAGAAGATAAATCTTGGCTTTCAGTAGTTTCGTAGCGTGAGGTTAAGCATAAATTTGTCCCAGCTCATAAAAAATTTGAAGAAAATGAAAGAGGCTTTTGTAGTTCAGTATGTTAGGAAGAAAAACCTCTTTCATTTTTTAAAATTGAGTTCTCAGCTGCTTAGGAACCCTTCTGGAAGTTGACTAGTAAAAGCATAAAACATAGTCTTTTATGCTGAAACAAGCTTTTTTCAGTGCTTTCGTAGCGCGCTACAAAAACTATGATTTGGTAGCACAAAACAGGCTTTCTACACTGTCTGCACCAAGAAAACGTGGATTTGTAGCTAATTTCAAAATTTCTTCAAAATGATGTGAGATATGACTTATAAACACATGGTGAGGCATCTTGGACATGGAATGCGTCTGTCAAACTTTATTTGGAAAAGAGAATGACACTATTGAAATGAGATGACTCAAAACCTATTATAAGATTATCACTAGAAACAAGGAAAACTTTCCAAAGTTTAGAAACAAAAATTTTAGGGTGATAACAGTGGCTCCACTAGGGATAGTGTGCCCTTGTGGTACACTAAGAACATGTAGCTCCAGTGCTGCTATCCATCCTCTAGAATAAAACTCTGAACTTTTGCCCAATCTACTCCTCAAGCCTTTAATGATTTTTGTAAGAAGAATTGAAATCGCACCTACTGAAACAGATACTCAATCAACCTACCCTGAGCTTATTTTCACATTCCTACCTACCATATCAGCTGTAATCTCCACTTGTAGCTCAAGAAACATGAAACTTCCAATGAAGCCAGTCATCGATCTGATCTGAAACTTGAATCTCTTGGTTGTGCTTGAAGTAAAAATAAACATGATATTGAAATAACTGAGTCAGCATGAAATGTAACTGATCTTCAAGATAAAAATATAACTGGAAATCTAAACAGCAAATATTTTCCATGTAATCAGCTATAGGGTCAAAAAAGACATGATTAGTTTGATGATTCTCATAACATTCTATATCTCCGGACAACTGATTCTCAGCCACAAAAAATTCCTTTGATATGCTATCCATTTGCCTTTTTGCATGATTTCCATAGACAATGTAATTTTCCTGACTATTATGATCATTGTTTGAAGTAATCTGCTGCAAGGAATTACATAAATGATCAACCTTTTCCTCTGCCTGAGGGTTATAAAAAATTTCTTCCAGTATTTCTTCTTGGTGTTTGCAATTATTTTCATCTTCATTATGATCTGAAGACTAACAAGTCTGCTACATCTCTACATTAATCTTGAAGGATATATTATAATTTTCATAAGTAAACCCCTGCTAATTTTCATGCTGCATTTCATGGGATGTTATCCTTTCTTCTTGGTGTTGAAATGTATTGTTATTAAGAGCCTCTAAAATTTCTTCATCCATGAATTCATCATCATCATAAAAATCCTCCAAATATTGAATGAAACTCATATAATGTTTACAACAATCTTTGACCAACAATAAGGAGGGATGACACTCTTTATACATGTCATAGAATACATCATGGAAATCAGCGAGAGAATATAATGAACCATTTTCCAAGCTTTTATACCAAGACCATGCTTTTCCTTCTAAAGTGGTCATAAACATCTTCATGAGACAATATTTAGGGAATTGAACCTTAAGACTGTGTACATGCATATGGAACCTAACCAAATGAAGAGCAGAATTGTCTTTCTTTTCATCTTTGAATATTGGAAGATCATCTAACCAATCAACCTTTGGCATAGGATTTGGAAAACCAGGGATATGAGACTGATTCATAGGAGCATACCTGGCATTCATTTTTGCAATGGAACTCATCTTGAAACTTCATCAAGCTACTGATCTGCTAGCAGTGGATTCACCTTCCAATTTGTTATTTGATGTGTGGAGTCACCAAGGTAGATTGCAGCCTCAAAAACTTTCTGAGCTCCTGCTACCTTCAGAAGTTCAGCTTTCTTGTTTTCAGGAATGAATAATCTTCAGACTCCCGACAGATGCACCAAAATGTTATCACCAAAATAGGAACCTGATAGGCTGCTGATCAGACTATCTCAATATAACTATTTCAAACCAATATTTTAGCGAAGGTTTAGCCACCTCAGCTTGAGACGTCTCTCTCAAAGGGTTAATGATATTGATTAAAGATATGGATAGATGGCTAACTCTATGGTTTGTGATTTTATATGTTTATATGTTGAAAGATGAAGGCTGGCTACCATTGTGCTATGGAGTGAAAGTATGTTTTGGTACCACAACAAGATCAACTTAACAAGAAAATCGGGGCATAGAGAGTCTTTATACATCAACAAAACAAAGACATAATGCAAGGAAAGACAGTTTATAAATACATGAAGGAAGTTAGAGCATCATTGATGAATTCTAAGTAACATGTATTCATACTGCTGCAAGTAAGTGAAAGAGGAAATCCATGAGACAATAGGACATTAAAAACTCTCTTTGAATCCTGAGTAGTGAAGCGAAAACATTCTACCTAGCATGGAAGTCAGGGCATTATAGAGTTCAAGTGCAGAAATGCAAATATAAAACAGTAAAACACGGTTAGTTTATCTATGAAGGAAGTCAGAGCATAATTGATGAGTTCTGAGTATCATATGTAAAAATCACTACAATGTAGGTATTGGAATATTCTATCAAAACAAGAACATACAAGAACTCTTCATGAATCTTGAGTTGTCTATGTAGAAATTTCGCATTAGGTTAAAAATATACATAGTCTGCACATAGAGCAGTAGCTGAGCCAAAAAGTCTCCAACCCTTTGCGAATTAGACCTCTTGCTTTATATATAGCATTTACAACATGCATTCCCTCATCCCTCATCAAGAGAATTCGAATTTCTATTATTGACACCTATTCTAACCATAAAACAGACTATTAAATACAAGTGACAGCTAACTGACTGTCTTAGAGTCCTAATACAATTAGGAGTACAACTCCTTTTTATGACTAAACCACCTTAACAAAAAATTGAATGTATTATTTGATAGCTGCAACCTCATGAGGTCAGATTTGATGAAGCCTCCCACGTCGTCACCTTACTGTTGATGATAAACCCAAGAAATTAGGGAACATGTTTCCATGTTTTTAGGTTTAGGATCCTTGAAAATTGGCACATGGGACAGAGCCTTTATCTTCTCATCCATGAAATATTTTACAAAATTGAAGGATTTTTTTTATTCCATGCTGTCTGGAACAAAAACCTCTCTTTGATTTTTAAAACACTTCTCCAGTTGTCCAGTATTTGTCCTTGAAAAACATGTGTAAAATAGGAGAAATCTATTCTTTGAAATTAGGGTTTCAAATAAATCTTATTATATCCCAACTGATAACACTTATGAAGAAAGAGATATAGGTTATTGTATTTGGAGAGTAGATTAAGAGAAACCTCCTTCAGAATTCTGAAATACCTTTTCTTGTGACCAGAAACTGATCTTGAAAAAGACTGCTAAAACCAAAAGACAAAGCTTGGCTTTCAGTAGTTTCGTAGTGCAAGTTTAACCATAAATTTCTCCCACCTCATAATGAATTGGAAGAAGCTGAAAGAGTTTTTTTTATTTTAGTATGTTAGGAAGAAAAACCTCTTTCAGTTTTGAAAACTGAGTTCTCAACTACTCAAAAACCCTTCTGGAAGTTGACTAGTAAAAGTAGAAAACAGATTCTTTTATGCTGGAACAAGCTTTTTCATTGGTTTCGTAGCGCACTATGAAAACTTTGATTTCGTAGCGCAAAATAGGCTTTTTACACTGTCTGCACTACGAAAACATGGATTCATAGCTAATTTCAAATTTCCTTCAAAATGATGTGAGATATGACTTCTAAACACATGATGAGGCTTCTAGGACATGGAATGAGGCTGTCAAAATTTATTTGGAAAAGAGAATGACACTATTGAGATGAGATGACTCAAAACCTATTATAAGAGGATCACTAGAAATAAGGCAAACTTTCCAAAGTTTTGAAACAAAAATTTTAGGGTGATAACAACTGCTGGGCATGGTGAAAGTTCTTCTATCTCAGGTTCAGCTGGATGCTCCCCATTAGATTTGGTACATGATTTCTCAATCTCCTTAGTACATAGGAAAGAGGAATCAAGGGAGATTTCCAAATCCTTTTCTGACTATGGAGAGATAGATAATTTCTGAATGTGGTGAATATGAACTCTTCCTGAGAGGCAGATATCCCAGATATTGCTAGGATTTGAGAAATTACTTCGAGGGACAGTCTTCAAGCTCTTGATCGTTCTTTGAATTTCTCCTATAGTTTTATGATCCCTATCTCACAACATGGATTAGTAGAAATGGGTTCCTATAGCAACCTAAAAATGTTTTATCTTTAAATAGCTTTGAAATTTTAACCTAAATGAATTAAAAACTGCTAATTGCAATCAAAGCTCACGAAACTTACTTATTTGGACAACCAAACTTTGGAGCAACCGCACAATAGTGGATGCATGCCTCTTCACTCATGTCTTACCTTAAACTCTCTACCCTCTAATTTCCCTACAACTAAGATCACACAAAAAACTTGTGAATGAAACTAAGCTCTAATCCCTTTAGCACCTCCCTGGGAACGACACCAAAAATGTTTAGGAAAACATATGTGTTATAATTCCAATATCAAATTATCAATTTGGGGCTCATGAGCTTCGAGACATAACCGTAGGTAATGCAGGATCAGAGCATCTAACCTAAAATAGGGTATAAAACCAATTTATTATTTTATTGCTATAAAAGAACACCAATTACTCTATAAAAGAAATTCTTAAAAGAACACACCATACACTTGCTCGAAAAGAACACCTATGATAGCAATTATGACTTGAAAGATCCTATTGAAAGAAAATAATTGTAACTTAATCTATGAAAAACCTTCAATTCAAGACTCCTAATCTAAATGAAATAAATCATTTGAAAGAAAGTTCACTCTTCAAAATCATGAAACTCATAATTGAAACTGAAAAGTAAATGAAAGCGCAATCAAACTGCATTAAACTGATATCACTACTTGTGCAATCAAATTCATGCTCGAACTTTCTCTTACAAACAAATGATTATGCTATGAAAAAAAGAAAGCTTCTAATTGAATGAATTCTAAAACTTTTAATTGCAAATCTACAAGACAAAGTTTTAAGTACATAATGATGCTAGATTTCATAGAACAAATTTCTCGATGAAATTCACACTTTGAATGTAAATCCTATGATCTAGATAAGCTAAAGGACTTCTTTTTAGTTGTCGTGGGCCCTTGCCTCTCTTGGATAAAGCCTAAACTAACTCAATAGAAATGAAATTCAAAACAAAATCATAATACTTATAAAGAATTTAGAGATGAAGCAAAATTCAATTAAGATTCAATTATTATTACAAAAGAGCTTCAATCCATCCTTTATTCCTTCCCTGCTTATCTTCCTTCCAAAAAACTCCTCAAAATATTACAATAAAAACCATGGCTAATCCATCTATAAGATTTCCAACCTGAATTAGTCATTTTCCTCAATTATGGAAAATTCAACAATTTTAACAAACCGACCCCAAGGATATTGGCATATCTTCCTAACCATGGCAAATTTTTGAAAACTGTTTTAAGGGAACCTAACTTGTTATATTTTAAGCACAAAACTCTATTGGATTTGTCTCATTAAAATCCATATCCTCAAAAATCGTGCCCAAATTTGGATGGCTGGCTCTTTTTGCAAGATTCTAGAACTCTGGAAAAAATAGTAATTTTTTATAAAACTGCCTCCAATACCTGCTTATAATTTTTAGAAAAATTTGAATATGGAGAAACAGTTTTGGATATTATGGTTAACAAACACATCTTCTCATATTTTATAGATTCACCTCCATATGCATGGAAATCAAGGTAACACTTGGCAGTTTGGGAATGATGCACATTTTGAGCAGATTTGTTAATTAGCTCATAGGGACCCACATGTGCGACATGGTTGCAATCCAACACATAGAAAGGTATTAAAACATTATTTTGGACAATAACCTCCCCCAGGTTTCCCTGGAAGTGTGCTAAAATGTTGAAACCCCAAATTGGATATTCCCATACTCTACTTGCACCAACTAGTTCAACTGACTTGTGAAGAATTTCGGCGATGGAACCCTGTGACAAATGAAATTAGAAAAAACATCATTATAAAATCATGGAAAATTCATATTTAATCATAGAAGAGTCAAGAAAACTAATGATAACCAACCATAGAGTGTAAGATATGTATTTGGCAGCAAGTTATGGAATTATGGGATGAAATGGGTTAAAAGTACACGAATACAGGTTATGAATGGTGGTATTGTATGATGAAAACATAAGTATATTTAAGGCCCAACATGGACCCCACCGATATTCCCGATCAATAATCGCTAATCAGTGAAATTATTTTGTTGTTGCAATGTACTTTGGAACCTTCGATCACTGATATGCGATATCGGTAATCACTGATCACAAACATGCCCCAATCGCTACTGTTGCTCCTTTCCAAATCTCCAATATGCGGGATCAAAGACTTATACTTAGCCTTTTTCTTTTGTTTTTAAGCCTTTAAAGAGGGATTTGTGTTTTTCCTTAAATTTTGATTTTGGAATCTAGTTGAAGAGATCTTTAGCTGATTGGAACGCTAATTTAGAGCTCATCACCATGGAAGCACCTGCAAGATCATTTTACAAAAAATTGACAAGAAAGAAACCTTCCCAACCTTAGAATGATTTGATAAATGAACTTTTTTACATGAAAACCTTTTAGGCTATGACACCTAGTGATTCATAGGTTAAACTGACCAAAATGAATAGTAATATGCCAACACCACTTATTCCTATTATGGGACCCTAATGGTTGGAAAGCCAGATCATCATGATCAAGGAATTTTCATATGCAGGGATGGACTACATAGGAGATCTAGACATGCTACTACCTCCTGGGATGCAGTGGGGTGCTATAGGTAAAACTTCACATTTTGGTTGATTTTAATATTTTCATTTTTTGTTATTTTTGGCATCTAACTAATTATCCAAAATGATCATGCAGATGTGGCCATAGTGAGACCATCCATATTATGTAGATATGAATGGCGTGGTGAGCAGGAAGTTACTCCCATAGTATATAAACTAGATATGGCATAGAAACTCAGAGATAGAGCACAACCATGAGAGGTTAACTCTCGACATTCCAGATGCCACTATAGATTATTTGCCTCTCCACTATGATAGGCATACTATAGGAGTTCTTGACCCTATTAATCGTTTACTACAACGAGCAGTACATGCCATTGTATGCCACCATGATCATCATCATGCGTACTGACTAGTCTGAGGGCTACATTTTTTAGTTTTTGATGATGTATCAGCATGTTTGGAAAATAAAGGTTGTGGGGCCTCATGTCATTGGATGACATTTTTTGTAAACGCCACACTTATTTATAGACTTTTATATAATGAAAAGCCTACTACTTCTATTTCTGACTATCTCGTACAATATGTGAATGAATATTTCATTTATTTCTTTACAAATGTTTTACGAGTGTCAATTTAACACATAATTAGCTAATGCATATGTTAGTGTGTTTAAATTTCTCAGAATATGTTGATATTCAATATAATCAAATTCTTGTTCCAAGATACGAACATGCAAAAACATCCTTAACATGGAAGCACTTCTAACTAAATAAACACTATTCACTTGTAACACCACGAGTTGTGAATCTATCTAATGATCAATCGACAGATGCCAAATGTAATGGCATCAGATAATAGTTCAATCATTGTGCTATATTTTGCAATATTGTTCATTGTTTGGCCGAGGCATATATTATGAATAGAAACTAACTCATATATGAGCAAATAGATTACCCAAGCTATGGAAGAAAAATTGAGTACTACAACTAGCATCATTAGTGAAGCCAATGTGAGCCTGAGGGAATGTCAACATCTGCAAATCAAGTGTAGCACAAGATAAGGAGGAGAAGTAGCAAAAAATCGCAAAAACTGCCAAAAATTGTCACACATAAATTGTGGTATAGTGATATACAAATGTGTCACCAAACAATATAAGCATAACATCTCTTTAGGTAAAGATCATTTCTAGGCTTTCCCAAAGGAATTCATTCATAATCCACTAGTTCATAGGCCCCTTTTTCCAGTGCACATTTTATGATATAAGGGCCATGCCACATAGGTTCAAGTTTACCAGCACCTAACGTATCATGCTCTTGATCATAGAGCAAGACTAAATCACCCTCTACATATGAATGAGGTTTGACATTCTGATCATAATGTGCTTTAACTCATTTCTTTTGGGCCTCGCTAGCTAATGCGGCATCATGACGAGTCTCATCGAGACATGATAAGTACATAAAGTTTTCCTCTTCAACAGAAGTAGCTGGTAATAATACAATACCTAGTTTCAAAGACGGTATCTAACATTCAATCGGTAGAACTACTTCCAAGTCGTAGATAAGATGGAAAGGAGTAAAAATAGTTGAAGTTTTTACTGTAGTGCAGTATGCCCACAATGTTGGATGTAGATTATATGCTATTTTAGCTTACGAGTTCTGATAACCCATTTAATCATGGTGGTTAAAACCTTGTTAACGACTTCCACTTGGCCATTTTCCTATAGGTAATATGGGGTAGAACTTTCATGTCGCGGACCATGTTTGGTGGTAAGATCTATCATCATATGGTTTTGAAAATGGCTACCATGGCCCGTGATGATAGCTTGTGGTACTCGAAACCAATAAATTACATGATTGAACACAAAAATGGATGTTGTTTCACTATCATCCTTATATGTAGGCATCGCCTCGGCCCATTTTGTAAAATAGTCTACGCAAGGATAATGCACCCATTCCCCCTATTGAGTGAGGGCTACATGTAAGAAAGTCAATGCCCCATTTAGCGAAAGGAATAACAACAATGATTGGGTGAAGAGGAGCTAGATGTGCACGCAGTTTCCAATCATAAATTTGACAATTCTTGAATTTTTGGATCGCAATTATATAGTCTTTAAACATAGAAGGCCAGAAATTCCCTATGCGCAAGATCTTTTGAGCAGTGGAAAACCCTAACATATGACCACAAAAAGCTCCAGAATGGTAGTCATTTAATGCCTTTCAACTTCTCCATGAGTTAAACATCGTCAAAAAATAGAATTGTCACCATGAGGATATAGTGTATTACCAACAATATTGTATTGTTGGGATTGATACTAGATTCGATGATGATCAGTTTGACTCAGTTCCAGCTGAAATGTTTGGGTATGGAGATAAATGATGATGTATCCTTACCAAGGATCTAAAGTAATGATTAGAAAGAGAGATTAATCTGGAAAAGAATATTTTGCCACGTCGTTAGTTTTAGTATGGGGAAAGTCACACAATAACTCAACAAATACTAACGATTTCATAGATTTGATTTAATGAATTCCAAATCGAATTCCTGTAGGATGAATATTCATTTGGAATACTTTCCCCCCAACAATTTTTTGGTAAGAATGTAAACCATGGGGTTGCAATAAGAAATTACAATAGTTTCGTACAATAAAATGTAGTGACAAAAATGTTGGACAACTTGAATAGATGCCAAGGCCAATTTCTCCACATGTGCATATTTTGCTTTAGTTTTGGTCAAATTATGACTTAATTAATATATCACATTCTCTTTGTTTGAATCATCTTCTTGAACTAGGACCATACCAATGGTGGCATTGGATGCTGCTAAGTATACAAATTAATCTTGGTGATAATCGGGAGGATGCAATAATTATGTATGGGTCAACACATATTTAAGTGCATCAAATGCTTTTTGAGCCACTTCATCCTAGATAAATGGGATAACCTTTTTCAAAAGTCAAGTAAAATCTTTAGACAACTCAGCATTGTTCCAGATAAATCGACGTAGAAAGTTTGTTTTCCCTTGAAAACTTTGGAGTTGGCATAGATTGGAAGGAGGAGAAAAATTTAAGATAGCCTCAACCTTCAATGGATCGACACCAATCCATTCTTTGAAACAAGAAATCCTAGCAATTGACCAAATTTCACACAGAAAACACACTTATATAGATTCAAGCGAATATTGTAATGATGACATTTGATGAAAATTACTCTCAAATGAATTGGATGGTCTTATCGTCTCAGTGAATGAGGTGGAAATTCATCCAAGTAAGTTTGCACAATATGATTGATATCATGAAATGCATAAGACATAGCTCGTTGAAAAATTGCACATGTATTCTTCAAACTGAATGGGAGTTTTTTATAGGAAAAAGGCCCCCATGGTCAAATGAATGTGGATTTATGTTGATCAGCTAGGAGTATGATGATTTCATTGTAGCCATAAAATCCATCTAGAAATGAGAATATTTTGTTTCCAACACATTCATCGATGATTTGATCGACATAGGGAGTAGGATAATTGTCTTTTATACAAGCTTTATTAATATCCCTATAGTCAACACATACTCTAATGGTTCCCTATTTCTTGTTAACAGGCACGATATTGGACACACAATAAGTTAAGGGAGCTGGGTAGATGAAACCTTCTTTGAGTAGTTTCTCGACCTCAACTTTAATCACAACATATTTTCATGGATGCACCAGATGTAATTGTTGTCTAATAGGTTTGGCATTCAGGTAAGTCTTAATTTTATGTATTATAATGTTTGGGTCAATTCCTGGAATTTCCTCATAGGACTAGGCAAAAATATCATGAAAATCTTGAAATAGGGCCTTATATGTTCAAAATTATTCAATTGAGAATGATAATCCTATGCGAATATTTTCAACAATCCATGTTTTAACTGAGATGTCAATGGTGATTGTCACAAATACATTCCCCAAATTTCTTTCGGATTTAGATTGAAATACTAAAATGGGTGATTTTGGACTATTCACTATCTCAGATGAAAACATATTTGAAAAATAATTCTCGATTTTGTTAGGGACAGGTAGAAAAGATGAACGATGATAGTGATCATTCCATGACATTTCATCCAAAGCCATAACCTCCATGATACTTTCATCAATTGGAAATGTCTAATCAAAAGTATCAGAGAATGAAACCGGTTCTAACCAACGCAAAGGAGAATAATCTTCATTGACCATATCGACTCAATCAATACCAAAAAATGCAAGGTTAGAAAATGATTGTACAGCTTGATAATACAATTCAAAAGGGCTCAAAGGCATCTCACTTCCATAGGAGGAAACCTCGGACTCTAAAGGAACTATCCACAGATCAGGAGATTCCATATTTCTTGATGTAATCATGTTTATCTTGGCAAAATTAGATGGAAAATTTGGCTGAGGTATTGGTGGGCTCCAGTATTGCAGCAATAATGCTGCAACTCCTGGGACTCCATTCTTTACTTTTATCAACCCGGTTGTTCGTAACAAACTTGGAAGTGACGGTGCTGTATGCACAAGTACTAGCTCTTGCCGCAGCTGTCACTTGGTCAGCTGGCACAAGTCCGCTAGGGCTTTAGCCAACTTCTATGAGTTCTCAGAAGAATCTTTTAAGTGATGGATGAAAGCTAACTCAAAGGAAGCTAATCTACTTGCGAAAAGAAACTGAAAGCCAAAAAGGAACACAAACCCTAATTCTACCAGCTAGTCCTACCGATGCAAAAATGAGAATAAAACTACTGAAAGAGATGTCATTACTTCTATGAAGGTAAAATACATGTGTCTAGACTACCTTTGTCCTAAGAAAGCATCTTTTTGTATTTTTTGATTAAGTGTCGATTTTCACATGCATATGCTTGAACTGTGCTTTTCTATGCAGGGGTGGATCAAGGAAGAGGAATGCTTGGAAATGGTTGGAGAGGTTCAGAGAGGGTCTAAGGAGTCCCTAACACTCTTCCTGATAGTTTCACAAGGTTTGGCTATCAGGAAACCTCACTTGTGAGCTTCTACAGGAAGTCTGCAGGGATTTTATAGGATGTTTCAGAATTTCTACAGGAAGTTTAAGAATTTCTATAAGATGTTTGGAAATCGGTTTTTAGGGGATGGATGAGTGAGGGAAGGTGCATGGATGGATCTAGAGGTAGGATAGGGGTCTAAAAATGGCCTAAGGATTGGTGGGTGGATTGGTGAAGATATGTAGAAGGCTGACTTGGCTTAAAGAAGGCTAAAGAAACAATGAGTAAGGAGGTAAGGGTTCGTGGACAAAAAGGATAGATAGGGAACGAGAAAATTAGCTAAGAGACAAGACAGGTGGCTCAAATGATGCTTTGGGTGGATGAATGAATGAAGAAGATGCTCTGCATGGTGTACCTTGATGAAATCAACAAAGGCCTGCGAACGATCAAATTCTAAACTAGTCTAGTCTAACCATCAATCAACATAAATAAGCAACAACTTTATTTGGGAAGAAAACTTTGTACAACATCTATGAAAAGAAACATTTTCAGATGCCTAAACCCATGACTAATCTCCGCTAATAAAACAAGCACACTAAAGATTGCATAAACAAGCAAACTAGTGTTTTTGTGAGGCAGCACTGTTTCCTCAATTCCAGCCCCAAATCCAATCAGGATGAGGTGAAACCAGGAGTGTGGTTGTCCCTTTTTCTTGGAGGTTTTGCTATTATTATCCTACCAAAACACCTAACCCAAAGTCATTCATAAACAATGATCTATTCCAGCAACATAATGAAATCTACTTAACAGAAATATGTTCAAATGCATAAAGGAAAACAGTGATACGTAAAGGAAAAGTAACAATACAGAAAGGAGGTCCTAGGCTCTTAGGTTGGGCTCAACCCTGAGAGCTTTGGCTCCTATGAAAAACTCAAATTTGATAGGAAACCAAACTGCTTCTCGTTATCCAAAAATAATCATAACAGTCATGCCAAAAATGGCTACAAAGGAACAAAATAGAGCTGCAGCACTAAGGTGCAAAGTACACAATAGTTTCAAAAGTCTTTTTACGAAGGCTGAGGCCTCAACATTTATAGATCACGAGGGACCTAACTGGCCACCTCAATTTGTGGAACTTGGCTGTCAAACTGTGAATTAAACAGTCCCTTTCTAAATGCTACTTGGCTGCCTTCTAGATTCGGTTTGGTGGTCTTTGGATCTCGGAGTTTGAGGTGAAGATCCCGAGGAAGGGTCATTGAATGCCATAGGCACCCCCCCTTCAAGTCCTCACCTCAGGCTTGGCTGCCTTATAGCTCATGATTGCTTTGAATTTGCTCCAATATATGTCAGAAAACCTGAAATAGACACGTGTTAACCACCTAGGACAAGTGACTTCCCTTATTCGTACCAAAGACACAAACATACTAAAAATAATGCATAAACTATAGAAAATGATGGATTTGAACAAGGACTGAACAAGGAAAATTAGGCCAAATGAGCCCAAATTGTTACCAATTTTGGGGCTCATCATCACCCCCCTGCTAAAAGGGTTGCTCATCCTCTGAGCAACTAGTCAAGCTCTTCGTCTTTCATTGCTTTGATGGCCACTCTCACATCCCAGGCTTCTGAAGTAGTGTCCTCCACACTGTCATGAAATCCGGCCTTCCTCTCCACTTCTTCCCACTGCTGATGCTCCTCCTCTTCTGAGCCTCCCTCTAACAACCCCAAAAGCAAGGGTGGACTTAGCTTGAGGCCTATCCAATCGGCTTGGAGGTTTCGCATAGAATTATTGTAGAGAGGTACCCGTGCCAAAGCCTCCCTCATCCGAGTTGGAGTGTGATATTCTCGAATTTTGAGGCTGTGGGACAATGTGTTCCATCTACGGGTGCAAGCATGAACAAAATTGTCCCCTAGTAACCTCTCCATGTCCTTGAAGTGTGCTATGGCCTGGGCTTGACGATCCATGTACTCTAATAAACCCTGAGAATTGGTTTCTAGGTGCTGGTGAGCGGATATCAGTGCTGTGGGATCCCCTGGCTCTACTCTAATCAGCAGTGGTTCATGTAACTCCCAGTCCATGACATTCCTGACCTTAGCTGCTCTCTTCTCTTCATGGTTTAACCATGAGGTCATTGCCATCAGCTGCATGTCCCCTACTGTTGTGTTGGGGTCCCACGAAGTGATGTTTTGAAGGGCCAAATTATGGAGGTAAAACTCTGAGAGCTTAGCCTTATCTTCCAATGAACTGGTGTTACATAAATATGTGAAATAATGGGGGTTTTGGATGTGAGAGATACCCCTCTGTGCCAATGTATTGATTTGGAACTGCAGCCACTGGTCCCTTAGGTACATGCCATAAGATTTGGCTAGCTGCCTACATTGCAGTGCTTCCATTGCCCAACTAGCCATGCAGGCCAGTTGTGCCTCCTTTTCTTGCACCTGTTGCTTTAGGGATTGTATCTCCATATATGCCTGCAGTCCCCTTTCTTGTAGCTGCTGGTTGAACTCCTCAAGATCAGATTGCATCTTTTCTTTTCCTTGAGGCCCTACTGAGGGATCCTTGGCTGCCATGTCCTTGTCCTTCCTCTGTCCCTGCAGTTGGAGCTGCTGTTTGAGAAGCTCATTCTCTTCTCTCAACTTGGCTTGTTGGGAGCTTTCCACATGCCTTACTCTTGCCAACTTCCTTTGTGCTTCCTTGAGCCTTTCCTCTAGAGGCCCAATATCTGCTACTCCCTTAGATTTAGCTATCCTCATCTACTTGTGGGTTCGTACCTGTTCTTCCTCTAGTGCTAAAAACAGTGGCACTATAAACTTTTGGGGAATAATTATGCCTGCATCCAAAAAGTTATAATAAGAGCCCAGGTGGGGCTGGGGGCTTGGTTCCATGATATCATTGGGCTTCTCCTCCTTTGTTGGTGACTTGGCTGCTCCCTCCTCCTCTTGTGGTGACTCAGCTGCCTTCTCCTCCATCTGCTCTATTTCTTTCAGCCTAGCCCAAGTTTCCTGTAGAATAGCCTTAGCATCCTGTAGAGAGGCTTCTGAGCTTAATTTTTCCATTTTGTCCCTCCATGAAGATGTTTTTGGGCTCCCCCGCTCATAAGTAATGGATGCTTTGGAGGGGGATTTATCCCTTGGCGTGGTAGGGGTATCCACGATAGTAATTGGTTCTTTGGATGGAGGCTGGGGTCTGCCAGTCTTAATTCTTACACTCCTTCTCACTTTGAAATAAAGAGGAGTCTCCCTCTTTCGTTTTTCTTTTGGCTTGGGAGAGGTACTTAGGGCGGCCAGCACAGCTGCTGCCTCCCTAGCTAGGATTTCAGCCGACTTTTCCTTCTGTTGTCCTCCTTTTGGACTTCCTGTAGGAAGTCCTGTAGCGGTTGCTTTCTGGCTTCCTGTAGAAGCCATTTTCAACTTTCCTGTAGAAAGACTCTGCTGCTTTCCTATAGGAATTCTATGCTGCTTTCCTGTAGGAGTACTCTGCTGCTTCCCTGTAGGAGCACTCTGTCGCTTCCCTGTAGGAGCACTCTGCTGCTTTCCGGTAGGAGCACTCTGTTGCTTTCCTGTAGGAGTACTCTGTTGCTTTCCTGTAGGAGTACTCTACTGTTTTCCTGTAGGAATCGAGGGCACGGTTTTAGCCTGCTTGGCCGAGGGGACTTTTTCTTTCATCTTGGTTGAGGTAGCCTTAGGGGTGCCCTTACTGTCCTAGACTTTCTCAGTCCGTTCTGCCTTGCTCTGTAGTCGTTTTTCCCTGGGCGTTGGGGCAATCCAATCATCCCCTGTTTTGGCAGCTTTCTTTGCTGCTGGTGTTTCTTTTTGCTCCTTCTTTAGTCGTTTGCCAGGGGTGTCTTGTCTTTTTTCTTTCTTCTTGGCCCGAGTAGGCTCCTTCTCTTCACTGCTAGAAGAAGTGAGCTCCTCGGCTAAGACTCGGATGTCATCATCCTTCGACATATTCCAGAAAATTTCCTAGGAGAGAGGGACAGTGGAAGTGTGGAGTGCATCTTCCACGAGGAGCTTAATAAGCCCATGATGAGCTAGCTTGCCTCGTGTCCCTTCTCTGAGTTTGGTGGCACATTCAGTCATGGACTGCAAGAGGAAATATGGAATGCTCAATTTTTGTTCTGAGGGGAGGTCCATGTGGTGTTTGAGTTCTGTGAGCAGCCGAAAATGATAACCATATATGATGCTAAATCGCCCCTCGCACGTGATATACTTCATAATTTTGAGGCTGACTTCACTCCAGAATGGTTGTAGGCTAGTCCTCCGAACTCCGTTTTTATCTTCTGAGAATCGTTCTTCCGGCAAGAAGAATTCTTCCTTAGCCTTCTTACCTAGCTTCCTCTCCTCCTTATCCCAAGGAATTCCCATTGGAAGATCAGTCACCCTGCTGATGAGCTGTGGGGTGAGTCTGAGGGTCAGTCCTCTGAAATTGACGGCAGCCAATGTTTTTGACTTCGGCTTTACGGACCGAAGGAATTCTTCTGTAATTTCGTCGTCATGCCCCTGGAGCTTGTCACAAAATGACATCCATTGTGCATGGGAAAACAGGTCTACCACCTCAGGGGTTTCCCGTAATTTCTTTGAGTCTGAAGGTTCTTTTCGAATGAACCCACCCGGCATGGTAAAACTTTGTGGTTGCTCTCGCAGATGGGGAATTCTGGGTGGATTCTCTCCTCAGGGCATAAAAAAAAAGATACCTTTGGTCGATTACCCTGCTGAATTTGCCTGCTCAGATGTATAGAAGGAGGATTTCGAGAATTTTCACTCGGAGCGCAGAGCTACGTCTCCATTATACACTCAGCTGCATAAAATTTACAATTTTGACAGTGTTTCGGCAGGGTATCACTCTCTACAAGAAGGAGTTTTCATTCATGCGCGACGAAAGTTGCTCATGCAGATTACTACGACGATTTTAGTAGCGACATATATATAAAACCAGGCAAAATTGCACTTGAATTTCTTTACCCCTTTACTACATCGATTGCACCACCTTTGAAAAAATTTCTTTGCATGGGGAGGTTAAATTCTGCCTACCTCACCGAAATTCGCCACCCTCGATGTGAACAGTATGCACTACTTCGGATGCCGCGTTTCCTATAGCGCAGCTTCCTGTAGAAGTTTGTTCTCAGCTTCCGGAGGAGTTTACGGCAGCGCAGGAGCAGTGTGAGCGGCAACAAGACGTTTGAATAGGTCGAGAACTTCGGGTTAACCACTTGCAGAGGAAGAGCACACACATTCGGTTAGAAAACGGTTGTTTCATAAATGACTACAGTGCATCATAAGTATTAACCAGCCGATTTCGAATTGCTGCGGAATTCATGGTGTGGGGTTGAGCTGTCCCTGATGGTCCGTTGGCTGACATCACCGCAATCATATCCCAGCGTGCCCCTGACCGCCGAATTCTCTCCACTGGATTTACCGCCGCCAATCTTGTCATACCTCCGCTTCTTCCCGACTGGACATTTCCCACGTGCCAATTATCCACCCTTTCGGCATAATCGATCCAGTTTGGATCCTACGAGGCCGCTTGACTGGCTGTGATGGCCAGTTGAGTGGCAACCAACCTTGTTCAATCCACCCATTTTCAAAGTTGTGCACATTCAGAGTATAGTTTATGCAATTGGGCGAAATAAGGTCAGTTACTTACCTGTGCGGTCGTGGACGTGGCTTTTTCTAGGTTTCAAGACGAGGGATGCTGGATCTGCGTGCTGCTGCTTCATGTTCAAGCCCTGGAGCTTCCCTGCATTGGCTGCTGCTAGCTATGAGTCTTGGAGACCCGTTCCTCTGGTGGCGAACATGGCGTGCACCGGTTCTGCAAGCTGCTGGTGTCTTCGTGGCAGGTACTCTAGCTGGATCAACTGCTACAGGATTCCTGTAGGACATCCTGTAGTCGTTTCTCCTCCTGGGGTGCATGCTGACATAATTTGAGTTACATTGCATAGGTGAAAGGTCTTCAGGTCGCCTAAACAGGTGAGTGCTCGAGCCTCAGAAGACCTTATTTCTCATATTGAAAAAAACACAATTTTCCTTATTTGAAAAACAGAGTTCTGGTTGCATGTGTAGGTATGATTGCTCAGATTGGAGTGGCGATGGTGAAAAGTGGTGGAGTGTGTGGAGGATGGCAGAAAAGGGTGGTTGCATGCCTCCTCAGCTGACTTAACGCTCCAAATCCTTCCCTGCAGTCGATTCTGGCCCGTCCAAAAGTTCTACAGGAAGTTTCCTGTAGAAATATAGAACTTCCTGTAGAAAGTCCTGTAGCTTCCTGTAGAAGGTCGAACCATGATCCGATTGTGCCCAAACTTTGTAAAAATGAGTGTTCATGGTGGGTGTGGATGAGAGGCTATCTGGTAGCTTGATAGGGACCCTTGTCTTTAAGTCGACAATCCTCCTTTGGTGCGGTATATACCTGCAACCTGCAACACTTTCAGAGATCAGCTTACTTTTTTTCTTCTTGTTTCTCTTCTCTTTTTTCTTTTTTCTTCTTTTTTCCCCCTTTTTTTTTTAAGAGACAGCAGGGGCCCCTCAATGAGGTTTTCACCGCTACCACCTGCCTTGGGCGCCTTAAAAAGGTTTTCACCCAAGGATCTTTTTATTCCCATTCTTTTTTTGTTTAGAGAGACAGCAGGAGCGCCTCAATGAGGTTTTCACTCCTACCACTTGCCTTGGGCGCCTCAGAAAGGTTTTCACCCAAGGATCTTTTTATTGCATTCTTTTTTTTTTTCATTTTTTTTTTAATATGAAATGATGCTCAGGGTGTGCCCAAAACAGAGCCAGAACCCTTCTCTATGACCAGCACTGATTTTTCCATGGTTTTGACGAACTCTTGCCTTGAAAGAGGTTTCCTGTAGATCTTTAGTCGATGCCCATTGACGAGCATGGGAATGGCTTCTTTGTCAATAGTCCGGATGAGGACGGAACCATTTTCATTATACTTTTCCACTACATATGGTCCTAGGCACCTCGTTCTCAGCTTTCCTTTGAAATCCTTATGTTTGGAATCATATAACAGCGCCCAATCTCCCGGCTGGAATTGTTTTTCATTGAGGTGCCAGTCATGCCACACCTCCCTCTGAAGTTGAGTCACTTCTGAGTGGAGGAGGGCCTGCATTAGAAGTTCGTCCAACCCATTCAACTGCATTAACCTTTCTTGTTGAGCATGGCTGAGATCTAGGTCTAGTTGAGCTGCCATCCTCAATGTGTTGTATTCAAACTCAATTGACAGTAAAGCTCTCTTTCCATAGAATAGCTCATAGGGTGTGAAGCTGGTTGTGGTCTTCCAAGTGGTGTTGTAGGCCCAAGTGGCCTCAACCAGGCGATCTGCCCAATCACTTCTACTACTGCTCACCACCTTTGTCAAGATCCCCTCCGATGCTCTGTTGGTGACTTCCACTTGCCCATTTGCTTGAGGATGATATGGGGTGGAAGTCCTATGCTTGATTTTGTGATGAGCAAGCAGGTCTTCAATCAAATTGGAGGTGAACTGGATTCCTTGATCGGTGACTATCTCTCTTGGGTAGCCAAATTTGTAGAAAATGTTTTCTCTTAAAAACTCGGACACCTTTTCTTCTGTTGCTCTTTGATTGCTTTGGTCTCTGCCCACTTTGTCAGATAATCTGTGCACACAATGATGTAAGACTTTTTCCTTGAAGGAGGGTTGATAGGGCCCACAAAATGCATACCCCACTTCTCAAATGGATTAAGGGTCACCTGAGGTTGGAGAGGCATTTCATCCCTTGGGGTTGGTTTCCCCATCCTTTGGCATCGGTTACATTGGCTGATATATCTTCTGACATCTTCATGAAGAGTGGGCCAATAGTAGCCTGCCTGTAGAATCTTGAAGGCGGTCCTCTTGGCTGCAAAAAGTCCTCCACAAGGCCCATCATAACAAGTTAGGAGGATATCAAAGACTTCCTCCTCCCTCACACAACGCTTTAAGATCTTATCAGGGCCAAGTTTGAACAAGTTGCCTCTGATCCAAGTGAATGAGGCACTTTTCCTCACGATTCTGCTCTTCTCCTTTGAGGATAAGTGCGGAGGGAACTGTGCGGAGACCAGATAGTTGGCTATGTCAGTAAACCATGGGGAGAGTACTGAGATAGCAAATAGATGCTCATCTGGCATCTGGTCATCCACTGTTTCTTCTTCACCTGCAGTCAAATTCACTCTAGACAAAAAGTCAGCAACAACATTTTCTTTACCTGGTTTGTCATCGATGGTCAAATCAAACTACTGCAAAAAAAGTAACCATCTAATGATACGAGCATTCACATCAGGCTTATTCATTAAATATTGGATTGTAGCATGGTCAATATGTACAAATGTTTGATAGCCAGTGATATAGTGTCGGAACTTGTTCAGGGCATGGACCACAGCCAGGAACTCTTTCTCAGTTACCTTATAATTCATTTCTTCCTTGGATAAGTTTTTACTGACAAAGTATGTAGCATATGGGATTTTTTCTTCAATTTGTCCTAAGGCTGCCCCTATGGCTTTGTTCGAGGCATCAGTGTGGATGTGGAAAGGTAGGGCTCAGTTTGGGCCTCTAAGAATTGGAGCAGACACCAACTTATCCTTCAACTCATTCAGAGCCTTCTGGCAATCATCCGACCATTTAAACTCAACATCTTTTGCTAAGAGGCCAAACAATGGCGAGGCTAGCTTACTAAAGTTTTTAATGAATCTGCGGTAATACTCATCTAGGCCTAGGAAACTTCGAACATCTCTC
>APFE031194633.1:40302-80094 GCA_000404065.3 Pinus taeda | reverse complement strand
GTTCATCTCAATGCACTTGCTCAAAACTTTTCCCAGGTTGGACAAGGCTTCCTGGAAGCTAGACCCATAAGGAGTAAAGTCATTCATATAGATTTCTACCGAATCATGGACCAACTCGGTAAAGATGCTTAATACAGCCCTCTGGAAAGTGGCAGAGGCATTACATAGCCCAAAGGGAAGGACACGGTAGGCAAAGGTACCCCATGGACAACTGAAAGTGGTCTTATCTTGGTCCTCCGGGCTGATTTGAATCTGGTTGTACCCGATGAACCGATCTAGGAAAGAGAAAAACCTCTTCCCTGCCAGACCATCCAACACTTGATCTATGAAAGGGAAAGGGAAGTGGTCTTTCTTGGTGGTTTTGTTCAATTCTCTGTAGTCCACACAGATTCTCCATTTCCCATTTTTCTTGGGAACCAACACTAGAGGGGAAACCCATTCGCTATCCGAGATGGGGTAGATGAATCCCACATCCAACAATTTTTGCACTTCCTCTTTAACAATGTCTTTGAGGGCTAGATTCATCCTCCTCTGAGGTTGCCTGACTGGTTTACAGTCCTCCTTGATAAGTATGATTGGGGTACAGTTGACTCTGGAAAGGTTGAGCATGACCCATTTGACCTAAGTAATATTGCCCCTACATAGGTTGTGGTTGCAAAGGTTGACCTTGAACAAATTGACTTTAAAGAGGTTGACTTTGAATGAATTGACCTTGAAAAGGTGAGTTTTGCAAAATTTGGCCTTGGAAAGGTGGACTTTGAAAAAATTGTCCTTGAAAAGGTGGAACCTAGTAAGCATGACCTTGAGAAGGCAAGCTTTGGAAACCTCAACCTTAAAAAAGTGTTTGCATTGTTCCGATAATGGGTTACTCGATAGGAATCTGTGGTACAGAATGGACTATAGGAACCATTTGATAAGTAGTATGAGGAATAGATATTTGAGGGGTTATTGGAACAGTCATTTGTGATACTCCTAAAATAGGTGGTCGAGAAAAACTTGGAATTGTTTGTGAAACAATTGTTTGAACAAGGGTCTGTGGTGAACCTAAAACTAGTCGTTGAATCGATTGTTGAATAGGTGTTTGAGGAATTCCTTGAATAGGTTGTTGGATAAATGTTTGAAGAATTCCCTAAATAGGTTGCTAGACAGATACAAGAGTACCTGGAACTATTATTTGAGGAACAACTTGTCGAGTAGGCTGAACAAGTTGATAAAGTGGCACTTGTGGATCACTTGGACCATACTATTGATTAAAGGTTGGATTCCAAATTGTGTTTGTCCCAGGATAAGGAGTAACAAGTAAAGGTTCATTTACATTAGGTTGACCTAGACTGGGCTGAGGTATCTGAACACACGTTTTGATAAAAGGTTGATCCCCAGTAATAGGTTATCCTCCAGGTGGATGATAAGGTGGTTTCCCCCCGGGCTGGTAATAAACACCAGTCAGGGTTACTTGAGGGTTACTTGAATTACCAGACACTGTGTGAATATGTATATTTGATGCCATAAATGCTTCAGGCATGGAACTCATGCTCTAAAAAGTAGACGCAGATAAACCAGATGACCAAGTAGAAGGTCAGGGAGAAGAAGCAGCCCGTGAAAAATTCCTAATAGGTGATTTGTATTCAGGAGGAACTAATGGACCACCATAAAATAGTGATTCCTGGGAGATGGTAAACACGAATGAATCAATAGGATTACTCCCAACAAGAATTTCTAGCATAGTTACTTTTGGTGAATAAAAAGGAATGCATGGTAGTGACAATTTCTGACCTAAAAAACTCAAAGTTGTAGAATACCAAGGATCAGGTCAAAAATGAGAGAAATGAACTCTTGGGTAATTCTTTTGAGTACCAGTAAATGGTGAATGAGGTGTCTCTATTTCTTTGGTAACGTCTTGAATACTAATTAACGCAGTAGGTAATTTAGTCATTACTATCAACTGCCTTCGAGGTGAAGGTGGCCTAGGTGTAGGAGCTAAAACAACTGAAAGTGATTCAGGTTCAAAAATTTCAGATTCAGGATGTTCTATTTCTAGTTCGGTAAGTTCAGTGGTTGAAACTTCACTAGTGTTAGATTATGTGTGAACTACTTTAGTAATCTCTAGACCATAGTGAACTAAGCTTGATTCTTCTTCCTGTGTTAGATTCAATTTGGTTTATATTGTCTCATATTGTAAAACTGTTGATGATTTAGGTTCATCTAAGACTTTCGATCTTGTTGACTTTGACCTTTCTATTTTTATAATTTCTAACTGGCTTGGTGTGTATTCAGGAGGTTGACCTCACATTCTACGTGATTGTCTTGGTGATTTAGCCAGGATTGAAATTTATCACAAAATTAAACAATATTCACAATCCAATCCTAAGGTCTCCAAAAAGAAAAAACAAACAATTAACACATGCAGAAATTAAAGTGAAAAGTGGTTGTAGATATGAGCGAGTGGAACTAGTTACATTAACAACCTTCTTAATGAAATTATCTGGTGCAAGTAACTTCACTTATGCCATCTTGAGAGAATATTACCCCTCTAAAAAGTCTCGGTGAGTCTAGTAAAAATCTGTTTTAGGTACAAGAGGATGTCAGGTAATAGCCCTAGGATTATGGTCACTGAGTATACCAACTACAACAATTCTACCTGGGGGGAGAGTCATAGATTGGAATTACATGCAAGGGCAGGGTAACAAAGTTCAATCCCCTTAAAAGTTCCTCAACATGGTTAATTGGAGGTTTAATTTCAAGTGACCCCAAGTACCTTTCAGCACCGTTATAATACGTGTAAATCACCTTACCATAGCCAATGAAGTGGGTATGATCACTTCACCAGATCTGATATGATCTTGTGCTTGACTCCTTTGTAAGGGGAGATTCCCAGAGAAAACATGAAATAATTGGATTTATCTCCCTCTTGCAAGTTTCTAGTGTTTGTCTGTAGCTTTGGAAAGTTTACTCACTTCCCTATTCCAAAACCCTACACTTAATCTACTGTAGGTGGAAAAGAGCCCTAAGAATAAAACTTTCTAAATGGATTTTAATTAGCATTGATTTTAATAGTCATCATTACACAAAGGTAATGGATATGAAACTTGATAAAATTATGACGATGCAATCCTAATGCAATAGAAAATGATGATATGATATTTTAGTTTCAATGAAAATATATCTAAGGTAGGGAAAGAGTTTTTCACCTTTTCAACTAAAATATAAATAGAAACTCAAAACCCCACTATAAAATTTTCCGTAAAATGAAAATAACCAATTTCAAATCACCTGAATATTGAAAACAATTTCAAATCTTCACTTTTCCCAATAACACAAGTAAACAAGAAATCTCTCGTTTCATACAAGCACTCAAAAATTTGAACAATGCAACAAGAAACCAATTATTACTAGCTCTAAAATTTTCTCTAATTGAATGCTACAACTTTTCTTGTAGTAACTAATTCAATTCATGAATAGTTCTAGCAAATGGACGAAAAAATGATCTTTCATTCTAGAACTAGCATACGAAGTATTTTCATAAACCAAACCTAATATTGTAAATCATTCACTTTGGCATCCAAAATAAACTTTTGCAAAAAAACATTCTACACTTAAAACCTGATTTAATCAACAGAAGGAAGATATACAGTCAACTCAACATGACCAATAAATCTGTCTCTTGATAGGTTGACCATTCATGAGACAAGGCTCAACCCTAATTTGCAAAATGTGACCAATCAAAAGAAAAAACCAAAATAACATTCAATCAGATTGACAAACACTCACAGGAGGTTCAAACAAGTGTAAAAAAATAGGAAAAAACAAAAAAAAAAATTATTTGAAAAGGAAACAAGTGATTTTTTCAAAAGTTCTAGGCATGTGTGCAGGCTCTGGAGTAAACTAGTGTGCATGCACTCTGTTGCTAAATGGTAAGTGCACAAAACTGTGCATTGTGCCTAAATTAAAAGTGTGCACAACAAGGAAATTCAAGAAAAAATAAAAGTAAACCTAAATCCAACTCAAAATCCAAATTTCTAAACTTTCCAAACACTCAAGTAAGGCTTGTGCAATAGGTTGAAAAGATCAAACAAGGAAAAAGATAGAGATTGAAACAATTCCCCAATAGAGTCACTAATTTTTTATGTGGACACATCCCTCTTACAGACAAGAGTGACCTCCTTAGACTTCAAAGAAACCTAGTAACAAACACATAGTAATTGCTACCTTTATCTAAGTTTTTATTTTTTGAAATCAAATAGAATGAAAGAGACCTCTTACTAGTTTAGTGAGTTGATTAATGAAGTCCCTCAAAGCTTTCGATCACTTTCTCTTTGATGCTATAAATGTACTTTCGTCACTCTTAATAGATTCTTCGCAATGTCGTGAAAGAGGTCTTCAAAAACAAAGAAAAACAAGAGATTAATGCATACAACATATAATCAAAGAGATAAATGAATTAATTGACCAAGTATACATGTGAACTTATCAATTATGCACCAAAACGTCTGTAGGTGAGCAAGGAATCCTACAAATTAAGCCAATGAAGATGTAAATGAGAAAGAACAATTGCTTATATTAATAAAATTGGAGAAAATCCTTACAACCATGTAGCCTTCATGTAGCAAGTCCCTTCTGCAATGTCCAACCCTCTCCCTTGCAAGAAAATCCTGCCAACCTAATATCAATAGCATAAACTTACTTCCAATAATCATCCTTTAATTCTGAGACCTGTAGTGGCTTTATAGGCCAATAATGGGAAGTTATGGATCCATTCTCCAATGGATGAGATCCATTATTAGTGGGATAGAGGTACCATAAAGGAAGGAGAATTACTCCATGATGGTAGGGATCAACATTGAATAGGAACTCATTCGAAGCTTGGCCATTGGGATAGATGCTACCAACAATGCTTCTAGACTTTACTTTTTATTTTTACATACTTCAAGCCATGTTCACAGGTGATAGTGGAAGACAGTGGATACTTATGCACATATAATAATGGTCTTCTCTATGTATGCGCATAGATTATCTAGGAAACTGTGAATATATCCAAAATCAGGGTTTTGTACCACATATTCTAGAAATTCCACTTTCTTTGGGATAAATTAGTTACAAACTTTGTAGGTTAATTCTCTAGAACACATGTGTGGATAGCAAGAGATCCAAACCGATGGTCATTTGCCTAATGTGACAAAATGACGTGCAACATTAGCTCCTTGAATGCAGTCAATTTTCATCTTCCCATTTTATTTCACAATCCCCTTAAGATATTTGCAATCATGGGCAAACACATCTTGGTATTATTTGAGTAAATTGATAAATTGTGTGGCTTGCTTGTCTGATCAATAGTCGCCAAGTCGAGCTATTTTTTGGCTAGTCATCATTTAAGATAACAACTTCTTTAATTTTCACATCCATCCACTTGGGGGCCTTTGACTCATGAAGCTTCTAGTACCTAATTTTTATCTCCTCATAGGTTGGGGGGAAATCCAATTTATTAAGATTATCATTTTCCTCAGAAATTTTAAGTATTGTTTTTATTTTTTCTAAAATTTTCTAGATGATCCTTTTTCCAGTGGAATCTTTGGCAGGAAATATGGGTGTTCTCCATTTCCAAGAGATTACCTATCTTTTGTTGTGATGAGAAATGTGGTACACGATTACATGTAGAATTTGAGAAGGGGTTGACTGTTGTTTCTTCTTCTTCTTTTTGTTTAATATGAGTTTTCTTTTTAAAAAATTATTCTATTTGGAGAGCTACTTCGATCAGTTCTTTCTCCTTTGGTTAAAATTTGAAATATTTAATAAAATTATTATTTAGTTCACTCCATTGCAGTGAATCGACTCGAGCTTCGTCAATCCTATACCATTTATTTTACAAATCATTAAGAGTAATCAGAAACATGTGGGGTCATAGTCTCTCATACATGTAGCCAATTTTTTTCCATTAGGTTTTGGATAATTAAATATGTTGTAGAGGGCCTTCTCCTTGCTTTAATGTTTGAATGTTTGTTTGTGTTGAAAGCTTCTGCCCTCCAAAACATTCGACAAAATAGGTAATTGTTGATGTCTAATTTTGGGTTCTAGATGTGTGGGTATCCCATGACCTTGTCCTCTACCTAGTAAAAGTTTGGAATCTAATTTGCATTCTTCCCTTCTCTCTTATTATCTTATTCAATTGTTCAATGTGATTTATATGAGATGTTTGTTCTGTGAACCTCGATGGGTAATCATAGTCCTTCCTCAAGTCAAATGGTAGCAGTGCAAGGGTTTCTTTTAGCTTTATCTCTTGAATAATGGTAACTAATTTTATCATGAAGAAAGGATAGACATTTTTAATTGGCATGGCTTCAATAGACTAACATTATTTCTTTAGATTCATAATTCTTTATTTTCCATTAACAAAGGTTAGTGTCTAAATTTTGACCTATGCAGAGTGGGGTTAGCTTGAAGGAATTTCTCCAAATGTGTTTGGCTCCACATCGTATTTATCCCCATGCAAGATTTGATATAGCTTCCTTGTTTCTATATCATACTCCCAGGGATCTAATGAGGGTTTCCTCCTTGGGGGTAAGAGAAATTATACTTTTTTTCTTATTTACTTATAATTTGGAGAGATTACCCATTCCACACATATTACCAAACTTTACATTTGTTTTAGCTTTCAAAACATAACTAGGTGCAGTATGGCCATGCTTCCAACAGATGATGCAATATATTCTTCCCCATCCTCAATCCCAGCCTTGACCCCGTCCATTGTATCCACCTTGTATTTCATTGAATCCTCCTCTACCATTTCCTCTTCATTGTTATGTCATCAGGTCGTTAAATTTATCAGATGCATGTTTACAATAAATAATGTGATAATTAGGATTTTTCTTCCAATTCAACTGATGTATTGTGTATAATGAGTGTTATCTTCACATACAATGCACCATTTAGGCTTTACATTTCTTAGATTATACTTGCGCTCTCTAGTAGTATGGCTTGACGTGACTGAACAATGTCACAATACATGTCTACTTGAATATGTCAGACATCTTGGTCAACATAATATGAAAATTTTCAATTATATTTTGTGTGCCCCTCAGTTCCACAATTGGTGCAACATAGGATAAGCTTCACAACAATTACTATAATTATTCAATTTTTTCTTCTAATATTTATCAGCCATTGAGGAGTTTGACTAGTAGCAGTGTCTATTTCAAAATGTTTTTCCATTCTTAATTCTTCTTCACAAGATGTGACTTCATGCATTCTTAATTGCCCTTAAATATTTTTAAATTTCCTAGCAACATACCACTGAACCAACAAGGCTTTAATAATATTATATGGGATTTTAATTAAAAATCCTTAAATATTTTGACCTATTATATTACTATTTCATCTAGTTTTTGTTTTAGGTCTTTTAAATTTGAGGTACAAGATGTTTAACATCTTGAGATTTTAAGAATAAAAATAAACTATTTTTTATGTCATTTTGATTTCTAAATTGGTTCTGTGTAAAATATGTAAACTATATTAGAGCTCTCCTCTAGAGAGTTGTTGTGAATTGTGCCATCCATTTTTCCTCATATGTAATATCATTATCTATCCAAATTTTGTCATTGGCGAACCAATGCATTTTAGGGTCTTTTTCTCCCTAGTAGAGGGGATATGGTTTAATCCCATATATTTTTGAGGTGATGATTATTTTTCTATTTTATTGGGACTTAGGAGTTAGCTTGATAAAATAGGTTATTTTCATAATAGTTTTGTCGATTGAATTATTTCATCTAATATGTCTACCTCAACACCTAGTGTTTGAAAAACACACATGATGCTTTCTTTATTGTCTTCTTTGACTGTTATAAAATGTATCAAGCTATCTTCAGCTTGGTTCCCTTTATCTATGTATTCAATGACCTATTTTGTACAAGGTTGCATAGTTTGGCTCCCTTTATCTATGTATTCAATGAACTAGTTTACACAAGGTTGCATCAGTTTGTTTACTCAATTTACGTTTTTTTCTTGAAAATATATTAATTATGAAAGGGAAGGGGTATGTTTGTGAGTTTTCTTATATCGATAAGTATGTCTTATTTTATTCATTTTCAATCCAAGTTTGGTTGACTACGGGAATTTCAATTTCGTAATAATCTCTTAAATTTGTGTGCTTGTCTCGTCTATAACAAATTGTAGATGGATTTGAATTAATATGGAGTCTTTACTAAAGGAATTATCTAATAATGAGACTTCATATACTTGTGATAGGGGATCATGAAATCGCTGGTCCAAAGTTTGTCAAATTCCATATTGTCTACGTGCCTACTAAGGATTTGCTGTAGAATATTACTTCTTGTCGAAGTGGTTGGCACTACACCTCTCAACTTTGGGTGCTCTCTTCCACCTTAGAGGAGTCCCATGTGTCATAGATCTCTCACTCTCAAACTTATTTATTTCTTAATCTCTAGGTAAATTTTTTGTTCCTTTATTTCTTATCACTTTTTCTTTCTTTTATCCCTCCATTTTTTTTTTAATGTTGATAAGTTGTTTGCATAATCACGTATGCACATGGGTCCTCCATCGGATTTCCTTGTCAAGAATATATTCTTGTCTTCTTACAACCGACCATTTTTCTCTCATTTTTACATATAGAATGCACAGTCACAAGTGATTTCCATTTTTTATCTTTTTATTGGTTGTTATGTCCATCATAGTTTAGTGTTTAGTGGGCACAAAAGAGAAGACAGGTAAGATTAATAGTATTTTTCATTCCATTTTAACGCGCCTAAAAAAGTGTTAAACAAGGACTCGACGAGATTTATTCTTCATCATTTAATGAGCTCAAAGAAGATATAATTGTATGCTCAATACATGGTGTATTTTTCGTGAATCTTTAATTATCTCGAAAAATATGTAAGAGGATGATTGATACCTTTTAACATTTTATGAGTGTGAGAAGGACAAAAATAAATCTTATCTTAGAGAAATAAGTGGCATAAAGGGTAGAATATTGTTTTGAGTTGATGGAACCATCCTAAGAAAGGCAAAGAAAATAGGTTGGCGAGGAAAAACACTCATCGTAGGGAACCCTCTAGGAAAGACAAAAAAAAAAAAAGTGAAGGCTAGTAATAAGGCCAAGGGAAATCTGGTTGCAATGATGAAAGGAAGAATAGATTAGATTTAAATGCATGAATAAGAAAGGAAATTCATTACAACTATTACAATGTAGAAGAAGTGGTGGAATCCTCCCAAGGTATAGGGAAAAGATGGCAAGGAAGAAAAAATGAGGCTTAGGTTCAAAGTCATGGTGGGTCAAAAGGATGGACTTTGAAGTGATAAAAATAAACAACAAGGACACCAACATGGAAAAGAGGTGTTAGAATAGGGAATCCATGTGAAGGAAGCATGTATTGTACAAGTTATGACATGTAAATACAAAGTGGTTAATGTTGCAACCTCATGGGATTGGACCTAAGGCACAAAGAAGATGGAAATAATGATCAATAATGAAACAAAAATGTTAGGGAAATACCTAATCCTCCATGCCATGTTCAAGAAAAACACACCTAAGGCCTATTGTAGTAATGGGACCTCAATAATATATGAGAATGACAACCAATTTGTTCCATAAGATTGCAGACAAACATCAATTAATAGGAATTGTTTTATAAAACAAAGATCATAAGTATAAATAAGTAAGTATATGGGAGGAAAATGGAAACAACAATGAAGAAATTCACACATGCTTGAGCTACTAATGTCAAACTATAGCGGAATGGGGCTAAAATAGAGCTCATTTTCTTATTTGGTTGTGAAGAGTGTACTTGTAGAGAAAATCCACCACCCTAAAAACTTGTGATTGTGATCCCAGAGTATACATGTCGTTATTCAACGTTTTTCTTTTGATACATTTTTCTCTAGATTCTCCCCACCATTTTCATTATTTCATTTTTAAATTTGATCAATTTTCCACCTCTTACAAACCCCTTCTTAGGGGCTGCTATGTTGTTGTTCTCAGCCAGGTTCCCTAGGGGTGACCATGATCAAAGTAGTCACTATGAGGTATAGAATCTAGGGGAAGTGGCCACATTGTGGGGGGGACTATGGTGGAAAAGACCCGACCATCCTAGATCTAAAAAATATGTGATTTTTTTTAAAGTGAGCATGTTTGCTAAGAATGAAACTTGTCTATATATGTGTGCTTGTGCAGGTAAAGAGCCAATATGATTAATTGGATGGAAATAGAGAACCAATATGATCAAGTGGATGGAAATAGAGCACCAACAAGATGGAACAAAATCCTTATCTCACCCTTCTACCTTGCATGCACTTAGGGATTGTGGTCTCTTAAAAGTCTTGAAGACTCAAAACATGAAGGGGCAAGTGATGCTCCTCTAATGGCTAATTGAGATGTGGCAGCCCCATGATCAACAATTTTGTGGTAAAAGGATATATATTACAATTATATGTAGAGGATAAATAGTTACTCATCAAGTTATAAGGTAGGGAGCCCCAGTAGTGGTGGCTAGTGGGAAAAGTGTATATGAGAAAAGTGTGGTCATATGAATACATGGCCTAATACTATGGGCCAAGAGCTCACAATGTAAGTAGTAAAATTCTTATAAGGAAAGTGACAAAAATCATGCTCCACACAATCCTCTTCAAAAACACATGGGCAGTAAGTTCCATGGGGCATCAGCTTCTAGGGCTCAAATGGACATAACAGTGCATTGTATCGCACCAACAATATTCAACTAGTGTGAGGGTTTGTTTGAAAACATGAAATACCAACTCACCTAATGTTGGATAGGTAAAAAAAAAGAAATTTGGATATAGAAGCATCTTGGTGTATTTATTTTTACAACAAGTTTCAATGCTAAGGATGAGAGTATCAACACCTTATCGCCTTCCCTTGGATCCATGCATGATGCGGTAGACCAAATTAATGGGGAGGCTAGAAAGAGGAAATGTGCAATAGTAGTTCAACCAAGGTTTCTTCCCATAATACAATGATCATATTATAGTTGTGGACAATTATACATATGTAGGGATGACCTTTGTGAATGACCTTGACCTATTCCTTCCTTAAGGAACTCATTGGAGGGCCATTGATAAGAGAATGTGTTTTAAGGTTTTTATCTTTTTTATATGTTTTTGGGTTTTTTAAATATATTTGTATATTATATATATATATAATATATATATATTATATATATATATTATTATATATATATGGTTTTTTTCATTTTAATTTTATAGTTACATAGTCACTGACACATGATTATTTTGGTATGCAAATTTGGTGCCCATTCATCCCCTAGGTGAGTCACCATTACATCGCCAAGGAATAGTTCTTTCACATGTGGGGCATGAAGCATCGAATGAGGAGGAGAGAGAAGAGAAAAATGAGTTGCACAAGTTCAAGCACAATGTAGAGGAGTTGAATATGGGTATATAGGCATTATCTATTGACGAGACTCTTCCACACTTATAGAGGCACCTTATGGGGGTTTGCTTTGTTTGCCATCAAGCACTCTTTTAGCATATAGTTTGTGCCATATTGTTCTATCGCCAACATGGAGAGGGTTAGATTATTTAAACTACTATCCCTAGGATGGGTCATAAACGTATGTAGTGGCTTATGAAGTGGGCATTACATGCCCAATTTTTGACTTATGTACTCAAAACGTTTCATGATATACAAAGACTTTTTGGATCTATGGTATATACATATGTATATGGTGGTTGCTATTGTTTTCACATGTGTTTCCCTTATTCTATTTTATTTTATTCTCCCTATGATGATTGCATGTATGCATGGTTAATATACTTAATGAGACAAATTCCAATCTATTACATAATTAGCCAATGAACCAACTAGTGTGTTAAAGACTCTTGGAATGTGAATGTAGACAACAATATGAAAATATCATTCCAAGAGATGAACCCTCAAGTAATAACAAAACAACACATGATTTCTCACAAAATAGACACAATTTAGATGAGAAACTATGAGTTGTGATTCAAGTTTTACACCAAGTGGAAAATACCAAGGGAGACATCCTTGGAAAATATCTCAATAACACAAATATATTTAGCCACATTATTGGTCGCAGGGGAAATAAAAATTCCCCTTAAACTCATGATCTCATCAATGGGTGAAAAGAGAACTGAAATAACAAAAGTTAGGTTTTGAGTACTATCTTTGGCACCATCTATAAAGCCTATGTAGATTGCAAAGGAGCATAACATTTTCTAATCAAGCATTATGCACAAGTGAACACTCAAAACAATGGATACATATAATAAAATAGTAAAAACCATACTAAATGAAAATGCATATATAATATGTACAAGAAACATGAAACACTAATATTCATGCATGGTACTTATTCAGATAGAGCCAATTATGAGGCTTTGGTAAAGGGTTTCCATCATGATCCACTAACTCATATGCCCCCTTTTCATAAAATGTTTGAAAACATAGTATCTATCCCATAGATGCTCTAGCTTGTATGCACCTAACTTGTCATGATCCTGATCATAGGCCAGAACAAAATCCCCTTATGTAAAAACATGTGGTCAAAGAGACTTTTCATATTAGGATTTTATGTAATTCTTATGAGTCTCATTGGCTATTGTAGCATCACAATGTTGTTCATCAAGGTTGGAAAAATGAAGGAGATGTTATTCTTCGGCGATAGTTTCAGGTAGTAGTTCTATGGATAACTTCAAAATATGGAATTGTGCATTCAACTAGTAGTATAACCTCCGTGCCATAAACCAAATAGAAAGGAGAGAATCATGTGGTAATTTTCATTGAGGTTAGATACACCCATAACACGAAAAAAAAACTAAGATTTTAATTTTACTTATGGTTCCCTACCATCCTTTGGAGAATGGTTTTCAATACACAATTTGTGGCCTCTACCTACCCACTAGCTTGGGGATAATATAGGGTTCAGTGTTCTTGAAGAAAACCCAACTTGGAAATTAGTTCCATCATTATATGGTTGCAAAAAAGAAATCATGATTAATCACAACCTTTTCGGGTACCCCAAACCTAGTGATAATGTGGTTGAACATGAATAATGTTGTGATGGTGCAATCATTAGAGAAAGTAGGCATGATCTTAACCTAGTTATTAAAATAGTCCATCACCATGATGATGTAGCGATGTCCATTGGTCAAGTTTGAATTACACTACATGAAATATATACTCCACTTTTCAGAGGGTCCATCAACAACCATAAGATGAAGTGGAGTAGGGAAAACACACATATTTCTAGTGAAGATTTGATAGGGATGGCACTACCATGATACAATATTTAAACATTGGGGGACAAAAAGACCTAGTCTGCAAGATTTTTTGGGTAGTGGAAAACCTAGAAAGATGACTACTACATGCTCCAACATGTCATTCATTCAAGACTTGTTTAGTCTCCTCATGAGTAAGACATCAATGCAATACCTAATCAACTATGTAGTGATAAAAAGTATTAATGATAATAACATAATTCTTACTCTGATTATGTATATGATGACATTAATCATGAGAAAACTCATACTCAAAGTGTTGAATTTGGAGATATATCAATACATCCACATACCATGAATCATATGAGCTAATCATAAATAAGGATTCATCTTGTAGTGAGCCCTCAACCACAACTTCTTCATCAACTTGAGGTAAATAAAAAAAAATGTGAATGCCAAAGTTTTTTGCAACTGGTTATGGAAAAATCCAAATCTAACCCTTGAAGGATAAAAAAACTTTTCAAGTATTTCCCCCCAATTATATGTTGATTGAGGATGTGTTTCATGGGGTTGGAGTCAATAATAATCATGGTCTTTCGCAAGAGCATGTAATGTTGTAATTGTTGGACAATAGATATAGCTACCAAAGATAACTTATCGATGTCGGAATAATGAATATTAGACTGATAAGGCCTTTTCTAAGATAATAAATGATGTATATATTGTGCATCTCATCTTCTTGGATGAGAACTATACTAGTGGTCGATTTGGAGGCTATGAAAAAGAGAAAAAAGTCCCAATTAAAATTGGGAGGGTTCAATAATGGGGTAGACAAAAAGGTTTCTTTCAAAGCATCAAAATATATCTAAGCATAGTCACCACATATGAAATATTCACCTTGCTTCAATATACACATAAGCATTTCATTATTTCAGCATAGTTAGAAGTAAGCATATGCAAGAAGCTAGCCTTCGCTTGCAATGCTTGAAGCTAGTGAAGAGTACATGGAGAAGGAAATAGCCTTAACTTTGAGGGATAAATTCTAATCCCCTCCTTTGATATGATGAAGACTAGTAACCTCCTAGGCACCACGAAAAAAGAAGAATTCTATATGTTCAAATGAATCTTATTATACTAGCATCATAGAAAGTCTTCCAAAATATGGGTTGGATGATCCTCATGTTGGAGGGATAAACCAATAAGATCATCTAGATAAACCTTGACAGTGTTTGATGTCATGAAAAACATAGGACAGGGCTTGTTGGAAAGTGGCACTAATATTTTTTCGATAAAAAGGAATCTTATGATATGCATACATTCCCCATGGGAAGATATAGCCAGAAACTCCATTCATAAAAAAGAAGATCGTGTTGTGAGCACAAGCATCAAGGATTTTATCAATGAGAGGGGTTAGCTAATTATACTTTGAACATACAAAATTTAGGTCCCTATAATCAACACAAACCATAATCATCTCTTGTTTCTTATTGAGTGGAACAAGATTAGAAGCCCACTCCATCAAGGGTATCATATAGAAAAAACCAATGTCTAGTAGTTTTTGGAAATCTGCTTTGTTAGTAACTACTTTATGAGGGCTCATTGGCCTAAGCCTTTGATTAATCAAGTTGGCTCCATCATATGTCTTAATCTCATGTTCAAAAATCAAAGGGTAAATCCCAATAATTTATTTGCAAGACCAAGAAAAAACATCATGTAATTCTCTAAGGAGGAGAATATAAACTTCAATTTATCGAGGAGTACAATCTATGCCAATCATGATACTTTCCATGAAACCTAGTTTTGTAGAAATGTTAATGGTATAGTATTTAATATGTTGATTAAGTTACCCTCTAATAATACATCATGCAAGATGAGGAGGGCTAGGACCACTCAGCAAAGCTGAAGGAAACCAACATTTTAGGTGACTCATCCAACTTATCTACCCTAGGAAGGGAATATGAATGATGATGGAAAAATAATAAATTTACATGACCTACATAATTGTTTCATTAGTAGGAGGAGTGTCATCAAGGAATTCATGAGAAAGTGGATGGTCAACATTCCATATGGGAAAACGATAGTCATCAATCTCCTCCCCATAGGTTTCACCCAACTCATAATTAGAAAATGGAAACTGAATCATTTGGTAAGTAATCTTAGTTAGACTTTGAGGTAGTTTATCACCATACAAATATACTTTCGAAGGAGAAGGAACCAACTAAGGATCAGGTGACTGATGGGATCCATTGGTGATGGAAGAGATCATGTGCATGGGAGTGAAAAAACTTGAAGGAACATCAGACGGTGGTATAGGAAACACACCTATATGTGATGTGTTCTTAAATAATACTGCATCAACATTATCATGCGTCGAAGGGTTATCTCGAATAAATGGCACAATGTTTCCCATAGTCGTAAATTTAGTCATCAATATGCAGTAATAAAGATGATCAATAGTGATGATCTTGCCTTTGTTGGGAAAGAAAAGAATGAAAATGATTGATGAAACAAAACAATTCATAGCATAGAACCAACTATGGGCAAGGAGCATATTATAGTCTAGTGGAGCATCAACAACTTTGAAATAAATAGTAATGGTCACTTCCCCTACCTTGATGGAAAATGTTGGAAGAACACCCCAAGGTAGAAAAGTATGACCATCAAAGGCATAAATCATTGTACTTCACTTAACAAGTGACCGAGAACCAAGAGCTTGTAGCATGACGATGCCATAATATAAGTGAAATATCCCTCATCCATAAGAGTGTGGCATACATATCAACTATGGATGTGCATCGAGATATGAAAAGAAACTTGATGGTATAATATGAAGCAAGTGGCATCAATGTCAAATGTTATCAAATTTGACTCAGAAGGATCAACCCCTCTGAGAGTAGTTAACAAGTATCTACATTGCATGGGACAACGATGTAGAACCTCCAAGGAAAAGATGGAACATAGTGCTTGGGCTAGATTCCGAATAGTAATATAGTGTTGGGAATCCTTCATATTCATATTGCATGTCGATTTCTAGAGAACACCCTTAGGTGGGTGGAATGATGGCTCTAAAGGCTTATCTAACATGAGAGGTCCACTGGGAATAGTGGGAATGATCATGTCATTAGAAGTAGAACTAGACATGGAGTCTCATAAATATAGTTATCATAGACAAGTTGACTTACTCATTGCACATAACAATAGGTACCAAGCCTTCGATAAAATGTTGAACTGTCATGCTCCCAAGTGGAGGTAGAGGAGGTTGTGAAACCATTTTTTGAGGTTGGGTGGGAAACAAAAGTTTTAAAACATTATGTTTTTGAGTGGAAATTGGTAGTGCAAGTAGGTGATGAATCAAATCTAGTCCCAGGTACTCATGAGATAAATGATACCCCTCACAAATATTTCTAAGGAATTTGACCTTTCAATGATGTTCATTTGTGCCTCCACCCTAATTGGGTTTGGATTGTTGGGTCTCTCGAATAGGTTTATAAGTGTTTTACTACTTATTTTTCTTCTTTTTATATTTAGGTTACTGAGGATTCTTTAGTTGCATAGACTAAACAATATTAATTTTGACAATTTCCTGAGGAGACGTTGCTTGTTAAGAGCTAGAAATAGTTTTAGGGGCTTTTGAAGTAACAATTAGTTACCCTACTTTAGTAGGTAACTGGTTCACAACATCAAAAGGGACATGCCAAATTATACCATCTCAATTTCGTCCCATTTTAGGTTGTTTCAAATCAGTCAAAGGATGATGAGCACTAGGGATAATATCATATAAAGTGCCTGACTGAGAGTATATCAAGTCAAGATGTTGGTTACATAAAATGGCCTGCTCCTTTAAAACCACCTCAGCCATAATGACATCCTTGGCAACAAGTGGTAACAAGGATAAGGTAAACCAATATTTAAGGAATTGGTCAGGAACCTTAGTCCTAATCAATCACTTTCTTTTCCTCCACTAATGTATGTGATCATAGATATGGGTAAAGGTGTCATGCTTGAAAGTAGGAAAGAGATTATTTCTAACCTCTTATTGTGAAGGTAACTGAAAATGATTCAAGAAATGCATGTTGAGGAATCATAGTCATTATAGGATTCCTTATCTAATTTGATATACCATTTTGTGACATCTCCAGTCAGGGTTTTTTGGAATAGGTGTAACCTCACAAAATCAACCACTAATTAATTTGAAGAACACCATAGGTTAGGTGGTGATATGTGTGGTCAATTTATCTCCTAGATTTACTTCAAACTTAGGAATATTAAAAGGTAATCTTGCAGGCATTGGAGGCCACATTGGATCTTGGCTTATGTGGTTTCTGGTTAAATTTCCAATCTAAAATTTAAGGGATGGTAGAAATCCAAATGGAAGCTAATGTTGATTGAGCAAATATGAAGGTAAAGAAGGACCTCTGGATGGACCTTGTCATCCCCCTAAATCATAATTTCTAGAAGATGAAGGTTGACCAAAGGGGTCACTAGACCCAAAGTATTGAGGCCTTGTACCAATAGTCATGGTGAAAGGGTTAGTGGCCCCAAGGTGAATACCCCCCAAAGACAAAGGAGTTCCCAAAACATGGTTTTCAATGGGATTATAACTAACACTAGAAGGAAGAGCTCCCGGTGAAAAAGCATCACCATAAGCATGAAAACTCATGGTTATCATGGAACTAGTGGGGATATTTACCCAAATTAAGTTATCCCCTCTAAAGGATTGAAAAAATATAGAGAATGGTGTTCCTCAAAGCACAAAACTACCCCAAGGATTAAAGGTTCCTTCAAAAGTAGTATTTCACCCAGACTAGCTAGGGACAAATGTTGATCCCATAATTTCCCTAAAGATAATTGACTCATGCTAGAGATCATGACCATAGGGATAGATGAACTACGTGGAAACCACCCAGCTCTCATGGGCTGACTTGGGATTTCCCCCATTCCAAAAATAAATCTTGATGGAGGTAGAGCCATGGATAAACGTGGAAAAATTCTCGAGGTTTCAAAAGTAACTGGTGGGATTCACCAAAGAAAACACGTAAATGTTGAACCAGATTAGTTGGTACGAAATATGTTGGAAACTAATACATTTATGTGATGAATCCATAAGGAATATATCTAAACATAGGTGTTGTTGAAATTAAAGGAGTGGGATCTATCACACTGATTGGTGGCAAGGAAGACATCACTGAAGACAATCCTAACATGGATGGTGATGAGTGACCCATTCCACCCATGGTAGAAGCACCACTCTCACCAGACATTAATGAGAGAAGAAGGAAAAAGGCTTGGTAGAACAAACACTGAATTGTATAAGTATGAGGTGGAGAGGGTTAGTTAAAGTTGGTTGATGTGTGGTGGTGGAATTTTTTCTACAACTCCAATAGTGACTTGGTCTTCACCTCTAGAACAAAGAATTTCCTTTTCAACTTTGGTTTGATCTTAGCCCTCTGATAATCGAGTTATCATATTCCTTTGTCGTGGTGGACCCCCCTCTTGAGGAGAAAATTTTAGTAGTATTTGAGAATTATGGATAGTATGGTTAGACATGGTTAATATGTATATTTAATTAACTAATTAAATTTAGACACCCTTATGTCAAACTAGTCTCATACAAAATATCTTGTACTATAGAATCCCTAAGAGATTAAATAGGAAAACCAACTAAAAAGGAACCTCCTAAAAACAAAGATGCTTGAGGTGATGAAATCTGCAAGGACCTTGGACTAATGAAAGACTAGAGAAGTTGTTACCCTAACTTCCCTATATTAGATTTTATTGGTGCAAGTGACCTCGATAAGGTTAAGTTTCATCCTCTTAGAGAATTAATATAGTGATTGATGTCTGCTTCATGTACTGTGGGGAATTTCCAGCCACAGTCACCTAGGTAAGGGCCCTCAAAGATAGGCCACTATAGTCACCACCTCACAACAACGTGACCAAAAAAACACATGTTATTAAAATTGTATTCATATGCAAGGTAACTAAACATGAAACCTCCCAAAAAATTACTCAAAATGAGTTGTATTCCTCTCAAATATATCCCCTTATAATGTGGAAAATTCAACGAACGCAAGTAGCCAAAGAGTGGCGATGCCACACCACAAGTTCTTGATGCAACCACATGTTTAACTCCTATGTAAAAGGATACTTCCAACAAGCATCTAATGTGAAAATAGATTTACACCCCCCAGTGAATCTAGTTTTAGTTTTGTAGCCTTGACAAGTGTCTTCTCCAATCCTACTATAAGGACATGTTAACTCTCCTTAGTTTCCCAAGGCTAAAAAAGGAAGCTAAAGAGGTAACCTCGGACTAACTTTTAACTTGCCAGCTAGCCCTACCAAATTAGAGAGGGCTCTCTCTAGATCAACCTCACAACCGATGGAAGTGACTGGAGAATATGAGGGTTTTAGGTTAGGTATCAACTCAGTAGAATTTTTATTTAGGGTTTGTTGGATAAAGAAAACTAGGTTTAGGAACTAGGCCAAGTATTCCAAAAGATTAGTTGCAACCATAGAATGAGGTAAGATAGATGTAACTAGTGGCACAAAGTGATTTTTCATCATAGTGTGGTGAGGAGGAAATCATATAAGGAGTTAAGTGAGCATAATGAAATCACTTGTTTAGAGGATGGAACTGTAAGGCCCTATCCTAGGGTCTTCTAACAGATCTACATTCTTTGGGAATTTAACTTCAGTAAGAGGAAAAAATTTACTTTCTTACAAGACATTTAAACAATGATAATTTTACCATTTCTTACAGGACATTTAAACAATGATAATTTACCATTTACACTCTAATCCCTACAATTTTATAGTGAACATTTCATTTCTATAACTTACATGAGTAATCTATGCATAGAGGAATACCAGTCCTAATGGTCGGTGGAGATGCCGTCGAGCTGTTTCTCTTGTTGAAATGCTCCTCTTGACTCCCGACTGGATTTACCTCCTAGCCAACTAGGAAACAATTCCTAGCTCGGGAAACCTCCATAGGTTCCCTAGCCCTCCGAGCCCAAGTCCAACGAGATGGTGTCCAAGATGAATAATCCAGACCAAGATAAACAATACTTCCCTCCTCACAACTAACCCAAGAAACTTCCATAGGTTCCCTAAGTCTCCAAAATCATAGTCAACCTAAAATCACAACCAACTCAAAAATAAAAAACAAGACCCAACATCCCGCTTTTATCCCTTCCTCCTTCCCCTTTTATGCCCTTCCTCTCTTCTCCACCTCAACCACCACTCATTAATGTCATAACTTCTCCCTCATTCCTACAGCTAACTTCTGTTCTCCCAAGTAAATCTGAGAGTACATTTGCAAGTGTGATATAAATATAAAATTGGGTAATTAATCGGAGAGGACCATGTCTTCTCCCAAGTAAATGTGGGAGTACATTTTGGAGATGAGAGATGAATATATATATTGGTAATTAGTTGAAGAGGACCATGTCTTCTCCCAAGTAAATGTGAGAGTACATTTGGGAATGTGAGATGAATATGTATATTGGTATTTAGTTGGAGAGGACCATGTCTTCTCCCAAGTAAATGTGAGAGTAAATTTGGGAATGTGAGATGAACATATATATTGGTAATTAGTTGGAGAGGAACATGTCTTCTCCCAAGTAAATGTGAGAGTACATTTGGGAATGTGAGATGATTATATATATTGGTAATTAGTTGGAGAGGACCATGTCTTCTCCCAAGTAAATGTGAGAGTACATTTGGGAATGTGAGATGAATATATATATTGGTATTTAGTTGGAGAGGACCCTCTCTTCTCCCAATTAAATGTGAGAGTACATTTGGGAATGTGAGATGAATATATATATAATTTGAGCAAATGGAAGAAGACCATATTCTACCCAAGATTCATTTTGAGAAGACAAGATGGGAATTTGAATAATATAAATATTGAATTTTATATTAGTAAATAAATTTATAGTTTCCCAAATGAAGGTATTCACCAATATTTCTCAATATTTTCAGGTAATGTAAACATTAATAACATTTGCATGATAAGATTAAGTGGGGCATTACAGGAACACTTATATGAGAATCTCAAACAAAGCAAAGCATTTAAACAATGTGTTTAGTTTAACACTTAAGATGTAATCATGAGAAGAAACATGGATATGGCTACCAGAAACATCTAATAATCAAATGCATAAGAAATACTGAAGAAAATAATGTCATTGACCACAACACATGAATCCCATAAAAGTAGCTGCAACTGTATATTATTTCTTTGCAAAAAATGGATTTCACAAGTTCCAAAAATGTATTAAATTCTAGTATCCAACCCTTCATTACGTTAAATTTCAGTCTGATATAAGATATGAGTCCGAATTCCTCTTAAGGAGGTCGAATTACACTCTAAAAATTCAAATACATGCGTCTATCCTATCATTACCGAATCTTAGGGGAGTTAGAACAACTTTCCCCTTTTTCCTAAACTACTTGAGCTTATATCTCAAAGTATTGATTACAAGATTCTGTTACAATGGTAATCATTAACTAACCTATTGAAATTAGATAAAATCATGAAATAACTATCTATATTAACCTATTTTTACATTTAACCCTTACATGCAGTAAAAAATCTTCACACATAGAAGCGCAACAAATTGCAGCAAAAGTGCAACTATTGTTTGGCTTGGAATTTGATAGCTTGGATGGATTTTTAAGTGTTTATGAAGAATTTTGAAGAAACAATAATATGTATACTACTCTCTTGAGCCTTTAAACCTTTCAAAAACATCATTTTAACCTCTTCAAGCTTGATTCCAAAAGTGACTACCCAGAAACGCAGCGAAAATAGCATCAAGGAAGACACACCCATATCTCTTTAACCATAATACATGTACAAAAATGGAAGTAGGTGTTTGTTATTTGGCTCATTATTGACAAGAAAATCATTGGGTTTCTCAAAATTCCCTTTGAGCTATAATAAATGAGCGCCAAGAAAACATGACTAAAACAAGAAAAATAAAGTGTTTTGTTTTTTGAAACAATAGGCCTCTAAGATTATTGAATATTTCCCGAACCATAAATTATATTCCAAAATAGAGAGAGGTTATTGTTTTTGGGCATATTGGTGGGCTCCAGTATTGCAGCAATAATGTTACAACTCCTAGGGCTCCCTTCTTTACTTTTATCAACTCGGTAGTTCGTAACAAACTTGGAAGCGACGGTGCTATATGCACAAGTACTAGCTCTTGCCGCGGCTGTCACTTGATCAGCTGTCACAAGTCCGCTAGGAGCTTAAGCCAACTTCTATGAGCTCTTAGAAGAAGCTTTTAACTGTGATGGATGAAAGATAACTCAACAGAGGCTAATTTACTTGCAGAAAGGAGCGGAAAGCTGAAAGGAAATGCAAACCCTAGCAAACCCTAGTTTTACCGACTAACCCTACCGGTGCAAGAAAAGAGATTAAAGCAGTGGAAATGGATGCCATTGACTTATAGGAGGTAAAATCCATATTACTAAGCTATTTCTACAGTAAAATCTGGGAAAAACATCTTTTTGTATTTTTGAGTAAGTTGTCAGAATTATTATGCATGTGTTTTAACTGTTTTTTACTGTGTAGAGGTGGATTGGCGAAAGGAAATGTTTGCAGGAGGTTGGGAAGGTTAGAAGAGGGCCTAAGGGGTCCCTAGCACCCTTCCAAAGAGTTTCATAGTGTTCGGATATCAAGAAACCGCTTTCGTCAGCTCCTACAGGAAGTCTGCAGGGGTTCTACAAGATGTTCTGTAATTTCTACAGGATGTTTCGAAAAGAGGATTTTGGAGGGTTGATGGAGGAAAAATGGCGGGAAAGTGGAAATGGAGGTTGGATAAGGATGTTAAGGGGTTTAGGACCTAGTGAATGAGGCTAAGGAGCAATTAGATTTGTTCAAGGATGGAGGGAGCAATGATGCACAAGAATGTAGAAACTAGGGCAAAGTGAGAAAACGTGGGAAATGAGAGGCAAGAATATGAGTTAGAGGACGAAGGAGGTTGCTTGGATGGGGTAAGGATAGATGAGGAGGTATCACAGGTACTCTGTACGTTATTTCCCAAAACTAATCAACAAAGTCTATGCAAACCAAAGATCTAACTACTTTAACCTAATTTGACCTAGAAACCATAAGCATGATGCACAACAGTTTATTGGTAGCAAATCATGCAAATCAACAATGGAAACCGAACAAGAATGGATCTGAGCATGTAATCACAACTGGTATCAACTTCTGTAAATGATAATCTAACACTAATAATTGCATGATGAAGCAAACACAGTGTTTTTGGTGGCAGCAAGGACACCTTGGTCCCAGCTCATAGTCCCACTAAGCGAGAGGTGAGATCAGAGGTGCTTGATAGCCTTTTTCTGAAGATCTTCTCTGTTATTAACCTATCAAATCAATATAAACATGAAATGCCTTTTTAATCATCAAAGGAAACCTAAATAACAAAACAAGATTTAAATCTAAATAGCAGATTTTATTCTAAGAATGCAACAAAAACACATAAAAGTAAACAAAGGAGGTATTGGGCACTTGGGTTGGGCCCAACCCAAAGAGCTACAGCCTCCTGAGAAATATTAGAGTTGGTGCAAAGATGGATTCATCTTTATTGCTCAATAAATAATAGTTACATCAAAAACTGTCTACAAGAAAAAGCTTGAACATGTGTTGAAATGCAGAGCTAACCTTCTGCCTAAAAATGACTAAAAAAATGACTAAAATTGAACTACCAGCTAGCTAACTGAAATGAGGCCCTAAGCCTTCTTATTTAACAAATTGAGGACCCCAACAGCCCTCCTAAACTTTAGGAACTCAGCTGCCAAAACTTGCAGTTAACAACAACTTTACTAGCCCTTGCTTGGCTGCCCTTGTGATAATCGATGTGGTGGCCCTTGAACTCTGAGCTGCTAGTGGAGAATTCGAGGTAAGGGCTCAAAAATGAAGGGGACACCTTCCTACAAATCCTCTCCACGAATTTGGCTACCAAGTGCTCATTTAAACCTTTGATTTTGTCTCCAAATTGACCAAAAAGATTGCATAAAGCACACATTAGACTTGTTTGCATAATGACTAACCAAATTCACTCTATTAGCATAAATATAATAAAAAACATGTAATAAACTAATGAGAATGGTGGATTAAGTTGAATTAGGAGGCTGAATGAGCCCATATAATCACCCATTTCTGGGGCTTATCACATATTATGAATAAACCATCCTCAAATTTTCAAAAAAAAAATTCCCATTTGTTTAGAATCCAAGCTTGCAGTTGGTCACATAGAAACGCAACAAATCTTGCAGAAACACAACAAATTGTGGCAAAAGCACAACGACTATTATGCTTGAAAAATTGATGGTTTGAATAGAGTTTTAAGTGCTTTTGATGACCTATGAGATAAATTTGAGATGTATGCTACACCTTTGAGCCTTTAAACAATGTAAAAACAATGATTTGACCTCTCCAAGATTGATTCCAAAAGAAACTACCCAGAAGTGTAGCAAAAATGCTAGAAAGGTAGCATTGAGCTCTCAAAAACACATTGTTTGGTCCTCTTCTAATATTTTAGCAATCGTATGGTCTTCATAAGTTTTCTTCTTATCACGTTGTACCATAAGCAATCAAAAAATGTGTTGAAGTCTGATTTTTAAGCTATGGAGCAAAACCGCAACAATTTTTTTTTGCGTTTTTGTAGGTTACATGTAAAAAAGCTTCAAAAAATTTAAAACTGTATTGCCTTGTGTGATGTTTGAGTAGCTCCTGATGGTTTTAAATGATGATGTAGGATGTTTAACATACCCCTGCATGCTTAATTCTCTAAAAAGAGATGAGGGTTGCTCCCAAAAATCCATTTTTGGACCAAACTGTTGAGAAATGCAGTGAAAAGAGCAACAACTTAGGGGAAAGGGAATGAGAGAGAAGGGAGGTAGGGAAAATTCTGGGAAAGATATGGGGGTTAGGTATGGGTGTTAGGAAAATACTAGAAGTGGAATTTCTCAAAAATAGTGATAAAAGGGGGGGAAAAGGTCAAAACACAGACCTAGGGTAAAAGCACAACAAATTTCTAGGATTTTTGGGAAAATAAGGAAACAAGAGGATTTTGATGAGGGGAGTGATGAAGAATGGTCAGTGAAGGATGATGAAGGAGGTATAATATTAAAAGCAAGGCCTTTGACTCCTGAATGAAGCTATGAACTATGGAAAAGGGAAAGATAAAAAAAAAACCTAGCAACAAAATTTTGACTTAATCTATGAGGAAAGAAGGTGCAAGTATGATTGATAGGGTTTGACTGACCATTATTAATCAAGACTCATGAAATACGGGGATGAATTAAGACGATGAAATGATCTTCATTTTTGGAGTGGGAGTAGCAATGACACCTATACAATGACTCATTCTCTTTGCCTTATGACTTTGAAAATTTTGCTAGTATAGACCAACATTTGACTTTTGACTTGATTGACTTGAAATATTAACAACTCCTGATTACTATGGAACATACAACCCTAAAATTGGCTCCAATGGGGAGGGAATCTCCCTAGGAGGTGTCAAGAAAACCGTAGACCAGATTGCCTTGTTCATTAGACAATGGAGTCACTGCAGCTACAGTCCTCAAACTAACTCAAATTAAACTTAAAACTGAATTGTACCATCAACTGCAAACTCTACTGGAAACTGACATTGAAAAATATGCTTAGAATGTTGAGCTTATTTATCACACCTTACCTACTCTAACTGATCCATAAATCACTTGAGAAAGTAAAATGGAACAACCAATGCAACCATGCAAGCATTTTATCCATTGATTGAGTTCTTTGCATATGCTTGTTTACGAGAAAAATAGCAATTCTGCATGATGACAACTCTAATAAAAACTTGCAAAAAAATCCAAATTTGTTAGGATTAAAAATTTTGGATCCCCTTGTTGACTCCAAAAATTGTGCAAAATGATCTTCAAACAAATGTGCACTGAGGTTTAGCTCATCCAACAAATTGTAATTTTTATCTAGGTGGTCTTTATACCATGAATATCAATTTTTATTTTCATCCTTACTCTCCTGCAATTCCAACTTGTAAATGTTGTGATATGAGTGCAAATTTTTGGATGAGATTTGTAATGAGACTCCCGCTAAACAAGATAATGAAGTCGGTTGCCTCATTAAGTTTTTATCATATCTTATTTTAGGCTCATAGCTAGCTAATGGAGAAGGTATTTGACTACATATCTCATCCAAAACATTAGCTATTGGATCATGGAGAACCTGAGAAGACTATTGTAACTTGTTATACATTAGATCCAATGGAACTACATGATGTTCTATAGGCTTTTCCTTCTTTGCTTTAGAGATACTATAAAAAAATTTCTTCAAAAACTGAAATGAATCAAAACTTAATGGTACAGAATTATCCTACATCAATTCATAATATGTTTCAGGTTTTAAGCTTTCATCTGTGGTTTGAAACTCAATGTAACTCAATGGCTACGATTTTGGAACAAAAGAAGCTTCCATATCACAAGTGACACCCTCAACTGATTCAAGAGAAGGTTTCCCATTTATATTGTTTACAACTCGCTTATTTGATTATAGTTTTCTCCTATTTTTGCAAATGAGGAGAAACACAAGGGTAGGGAGTCTCGACCAAGAAGTTGACTATCTTCTTCGTGTTCAATATCAAAACTGAAAGAGTGTTGATTTCTAATCTTGGGAATGTTTTCTATTAGAAAGTGAAATGAAGAGAAACATAAGGGAAAAGAAATTTTACTTACTTGAAATTTTCTGAATTTTCTTCATTTCTATCATGATTGATATGCATAGACTGATTTCTATATTTGATAGACTGTAACTTAGATTCCTCCTCCCAAAAACAAGCTGATGATTGCTTTGAAGAGTTAGCCTCGATTTCGACAACATAGTCATCATCATACTGATCATACTTGGGTAAATCATCCATATAAGTAATGTCATCAAGCATACACATTGGATCAGCTGATTGCTTCTCCACAAGTTGATTTTGCATTTCATATTTGTACATGGCTTGGAGTGAATACATAAAACAATCATTTTCTAATATATGGGAACAAGGATTATCAGCAAAATGATTAGGACCATTAACCTTTTCTTCTTCTGCAATAAGTAGGACATGGTGTTTTTGAATAGCAAGTTCATCTCTCATGATGATAGTTTGCATCATTTCTTCCATTGTGCTTACCAAAATGTCAAGCTTCACTTCTGAAGATTTCAGGTGCTCCTTCTCTATGTTCTCCCTCTCTTCTACCTTCAACTTTGAATTTTTGACCAGCAGATTATCTTCCACACCTATTGCATTGTCCTAAATTTATTCAAGTGTTATAGTGTTTCTTTCTCTCAATTGAAATTCCATTTATGGATCAAAGGCATCGGGGTAGTGGAAGAGAGCTATACCAGGAGGCAATTTTATATCAACAGCCATTGAACAGTATACTTGATTGAACCTGGTGAAAAAGTGTTGCATTGTTTCTCTTGGTTGTCTTTTCAAATGACTATATTATTCTAAAATCAGAAAAATATTCCTCTTGATCACCCATTTGTCAAGGAAGACTTTCACAAACTGATGGAAATCGAAAATGCTTGTGACTGGTAGGTTTTTGAACCATTTCTTGGCCTCACCTTGCAAATATAGAGCAAAAATTCTAATATTGACATCATCTTATTAAACCTCAAAAAGGTCGAGAAAATGTTCAACACTCTGAACGTGTTTTTCAACAGTGATGTCACTATATTATCCATCAAACCTGGGAAGACATTTGTAATAATTTTCAGGGAAATCATGTAGTATGGAAGGTAAAATGAGAGGTTTGTATCTATATGGAATTTTAAAAGATGCAGGAGTATGTACAGAAGCTGTAAAATTAGTCTTGATCTCTTGAGGCTAAACAAGTTGAATATGATCAACATAAGTTTCAGAAGAAGGGTCTTGACCAAGATCAAAAGTGTAAGGAGAATTTGTATTTACAATCTTCAAAGAAAAGGAATAAAATGCAGGTCTATGATCTTTTCTCAAATAGTGTATACATTGGAAAACCTTATAGACATTCTCAGGAAAAGAGAAGAAATAATTAACAATAAAGCATATTATGTCTTGGATGAAATTCCAACTTGAATACTTGGCCTTTCCATAATGTCTTTTCATGTTTTTGTTGTTAAGGTACATCTTCCAATAGAGTATTTGAATTAAAATTGAAATTGATATGGATTCTCCAGGTGAATTATTTCAAAATTTATGTTTCTAATCACTTTCCACCATCAACAATCACATCTAATCCTTATTTTTCACACCCAGGGAAAATGTGACCTTTCGCTCCCCAACAACGAGGTCAAAATGTTAACTCTCCTTAGTTTCCCAAGGCTGAGAAAGGAAACCAAAGAGGTAACCTCGGACCAACTTTTAACTTGGCAGCTAGCCTTGCCAAATCAGAGAGGGCTCTCTCTAAATCAAACTCACAGCCAATGGAAGTGACTGGAGAATATGAGGGTTTTAGGCTAGTTATTAGCTCAATAGGGTTTTGATTTAGGGTCTGTTGGATAAAGAGCACTGAGTTTAGGAACTAGGCCAAGCATTCCAAAATATAATTTGCAGTCATAGAATGAGGCAAGATGGATGTAACTAGTGATGCAAATTGATTTTTCATTGTAGTGTGGTGAGGAGGAAATCATATAAAAGGAGTTAAGTGAGCATAATGAATTCACTTATTTAGAGGATGAAACACTTATATGAGAATCTCCAATAAAACAGGGCATTTAAACAATGTATTTTGTTTAACACTTAAGAGATAACCATGAGAAGAAACATGGATATGGCTGCTAGAAATATTTAATAATCAAATTCATAAGAAATACTAAAGAAAACAATGTCACTGACCACAACACATGAATCTCATAAAAATAGTTGCAACTATCTATTATTTGTCTGCAAAAAATGGAGTTCAAAAGTTCCAAAAATGTATTAACTTCTAGAATCCAACCCTTCATTACATTATATTTCAGCTTAATATAAGGGACAAGGTCGAATTTCTCCTAAGGAGGTTGAATTCCACTCTAAAAAGTCAAATACATGCATCTATCCTATCGTTACCAAATCTTAGGGTAGTTAGAACAACTTTCCCCTTTTTCCTAAAGTACTTGAGATTATATCTCAAAGTATTGATTACAAGATTCTTTTTACAACGGTAATAATTAAGAAACCTATTGACATCAGACAAAATCATGAAATAACTATTTACATTAACCTATTTTGACATTTAACCCTTACATGGAGTAAAAAATCTTCACACGCAGAAGCACAACAACTGTTTGTCTTAGAATTTTGATAGCTTGGGTGGAGTTTTAAGTGTTTATGAAGACTTTTGAAGAAACCTTAAGATGTATACTACTCTATTGAGCCTTTAAACCTTTCAAAAACATCATTGTAACCTCTTCAAACTTGATTGCAAAAGTGCCTGCCCAAAAACGCAGCGAAAAGAGCAGCAAGGAAGACAAACTCACATCTCTTTAACCATAATACCTGTGCAAAAACTAAAGTAGGTTTTTCTTATTTGGTTCATTATTGAAAAAAAATACTTGGGTTTCTAAAAACTCCCTTCCATCTATTAGAAAATTGCGCCAAGAAAACATGACTAAAACAAGAAAAACAGAGTGTTTTATTTTTTGAAAACATAGGCCTTTAAGATGATTTAATATTTCCCAAACCATAAAGTATATTAAAAAACGGAGTGAGGTTATTATTTTTGGGTATGAGATGAACAAAAAAATCCTCCAGTTTTTAAAAGTACTTTCCTGTTTTCTTAGAATCCAATCTTGACGTTGGTCACACAAAAACGCAACAAATCTTGCAGAAACGCAACAAATTGTGGCCAAAGCGCAACGACTGTTAGGCTTAGAAAATTGATGGTTTGAATAGAGTTTTAAGTGCTGCTGATGACATATGAGGCAAATTTGAGATGTGTTCTACACCTTTTAGCCTTTAAGCCATGTAAAAAAAACGATTTGACCTCTCCAAGATTGATTCCAAAAACGACTACCTAGAAGCGCAACAACAGTGATAGAAAGGGAGCAATCAGCTCTCAAAAACACATTGTTTGGTTCTATGCAAACATTTTAGCAATCTTCTAGTCTTATTAAGTGTTTTTTTGATGACCTTATACCATAAGAAATCAAAAAATGTCTTTAAGTCTGATTTTTAAGCTATTGAGTAAAAGCGCAACAAACGTTTGCTACATTTATGTAGGTTACCTATACAAAAGCTTCAAAAATTTCAAAAGTGTATTTCCTTGTGTGATGTTTGAGTACCTCCTAATGGTTTGAAATGATGATGGAGGATGTTGACCATACCCTTGCATGCTGAATTCTCCAAAAAGAGATGATGGTTTCTCACAGAACATTTTTACACTAGACTGCCCAGAAACGCAATGAAAAGAGCAGCAAATTAGGGGAAGGGAATGAGAGGGAATGGAGGTATGAAAAATTATGGGGGTCGATATGGGTTATAGGAAATTACTAGAAGTGGAATTTCTCAAAAATAGTGAGAAACATAGGGGCAAAAGGGCAAAACACAGACCTAGGTAAAAAGCGCAACATATTTCTAGGGCTTTTGGGAAAATATGGAAATGAAAGGATTTTGATGAGGTGAATGATGGATAATGGTTAGTGAAGGATGATGAAGGAGGTATAAGCTTGAAACCAAGGCCCTTGACTCCTAAATGAAGCTAATAACTATGGAAAAGGGAAAGCGCAACAAAAACCCTAGCAACAGAATTTTGACTTAACCTCTAAGGAAAGAAGGTGCAAGTATGATTGATAGGGTTTGACTGACCATGATTAATCAAAAGACTCATGAAATATGGAGATGACCTACCATGATGAAATGATCTTCATTTTTGGAGTGGGAGTAACAATGAAACCTATACTGTGACTCATACTCTTTGCCTTATGACTTGGCAAATCTTTCTAGTATAGACCAAAATTTGACTTTTGACTTTCATTGACTTGAAAGATTAACAAGTCCTGATTACTATGGAACATAGGACCCTAACCAAATCTACAACACTAGGCTAATGTTGGTTATCTATAACCAAAAACATCAAATTGATTTTATTAACGCTTGATTTTTAGACTATTGATCGATGAGGGGTATGGAGTGCAAACGATATGGTCTGTAGAGAGACTTAATATCAATTCAAAATCAAAGTTAATTGGAAAGTGAAATTTTGTTTCCAGTTCAAAGAAAACTAGCTAAGGAAGCGTAAAGAAATGCTTTCTCTTTCCAAGTGACAAATAGGAATGTCAAAAACTCTGTCAACAATGTTTCGATACTCTCCAATTTCAAATAACTATTTGATACACTAAACAACTTACAAACAAAAATAAGCACTCTTAAAATGCCAAAGTAAGAGTACCAACAAGCACTCAAAAACTCAAAACTTCAGGTTTGTGAAAATAAAGATATGAACTATGACTTTTTGCGCTTAGATAAACAACAAGCTTACACTCAAAAAAAAGTTTCAATTTGCAACTCAATGCAGCTAACCAACCTACTCAATCCTACAATGACTTAAGAAAACCATCCAAACCCTAGATAAAAGAAACCAGACTTCAACATGATTGAACATTGAATTTTACCTCACCACATAAACTTTAGCTATTCAAACTAATGGAAGTTTACCCTAAATAACCCAAGCAGTTTAGTAGACTCCTTTTCTTTGGTCCATCCAATAAATTCGTCCTACGGGTTTAGAATTCTTTGACTAAAAAAGAGCTAAAATAATTCTTTGATTCTTTTATCGTAACAACCTAATGCTATTATATATATCTATATATAATAATTAATATATATATATATATATATTATTATATAATAGTATATATATATATATTTAATTTAATTATAATTTTAAATTAATGAATTAATTTTTAACTAGCCATAAATTTTAATTTATATATTTTTATCCTAATTTACCTTTTCTCCATAAATTAGAATAAAATAATATAATAAATTTACTTATTTCCAATAATAATAATATTCAAATAATAATAATATTAAATTAATGAATAGAAATTTGACCTAGGTCCTTTGGTCAAAATTAGCCATTAATTTAGCCGTTGGAGTCTCTGCTCAGACTATTTAACAAGCTAAGCTGGATCTGTTTCTTCAACTTGTCCTGACGATGAACCACACTGGTTGGTTCGAAACGCGTCGACAAATGAATTCTTATGTGATTTACGCTGAAGATTCTCTCAAAAATAAAAAATAGCTGTTGAGATTTTTGATGCCTTTGGTAAAAATGTCGAGAAACTTGCTTTTAAGAGCTTAGATCTCCCATCGATTTTCTAGGACGAAAAAGAGAAAATGGAGAAACTTGTGTTAGGAATTTAGTTTTTTCAAGAGTTTGTTTAGATTCCTGTGGGAGGAAGAGAGAAAAGAATGGCATAAGCATGAATGGAAATTTGAAAAACTAGTTTAAGAGTATGAATGAAAAATGTAATATATATTTTAGTAATAAATATATTTATTAAATATTAATATATACATATATTTACATATATATATATTTGTATATTATATTATATAATATATTAATTATTTATTAATAAATTTTCAAAATTTGATGAAATATATTATTTTAATTATTTTTAAAATAATTATAATTAAATTATAAATATCTTATATATTTAAAATTATTACATTAATATTATTTAGTATAAGGGGAAGTGTAATTCTATCGGTGCTCATTTTAAAATTGATATGTATCTTTTCCAAAAAATTTAAATGAAAATATGTCGGCACCGATCATAGAAACATAAAACATAGATGATTATACATATTTGGTTGGTTTTAATTAAAAGCATTATAAAACATTAATAATCACATTTTCATCATGCTCACTTGCTTAGTTGATATTTCACTTTCACTTTTCAAGTAACAAATAAAATATTTTACTTTACAGATAACAGATATTAAAAAAAAAAAACCTTCTATTTCTCTTTTAAATATTCAAATATGAATTAAATACACTATTTGAATATGATATTACCTAATATATTTCATATATATATAGAGAGTGAGGATGTTTATCTTAGTAAATATTCAATACTAGAAAGTAAAGAGAATTAAAGATAAAATAATTTAGTTATTTTTTAATAATAGGAAAATGTGTAACTCATTCCATTTTTAATATAAAATATTAATAATAATAAATTGTTCAAAAATACAATTTAAACAATTAAAAATTTCAAATGGTCTATATAGAGACAAAAAACCACTATAGATTTATCAAGTCCTAAAAGAGATTAAACCTCTTGTTAAGGAGGTTAGCATATACTGAGATTTTTCTTGGCTCATGATAGATCCATGATTAAAATGAATCTATATTGGTTAAACTAAGCTATCACATACAAAATAATGACTAATCTTTCATAGCCTTGTTTTTAGAAAAGGTAAGAAGCTAAAGAAGGGAGCAAGCTACCACTTTTTGTTAATAATTTGGCATTGAATTTATAAGCTTTTGATTAACTACACAATCAATTAACAAATTTATAACAATGAATTATTAAAAATAAATAAATGGATGATTTGGATTTTTTTGATTTGAAATATGGGGATACAATTTTATTTGAAAATATGTTTTGAATGTAAAAATAGATTTAGTGTTTTGAATTTTTTTTACGTGCAAATTGTATAGTTCAAATTCGTTATACCAACAATGGTTTATTGAATTTAGAGAAATAAACTAAAAAAAAGAAAGAAAACATGTAATAGCTAAACTACGGACTATTAAACATTTTCACCATCAATTTTGCCAAATAAAAATTATTGAAATCATAAATTAAATTGTAATGATGACTACGCCCACTCCCGGAATTTCCTTCCAATCTCTTAAATACATTTAAAATTCGGAAGTGTGAAGAGAACCTGAGAGTCGTGGGGATAATGGCAACAATGTGTCCACATTCCACCCTTAAAGCGTCTAAAGCGTTGTTGACTGAGCACTATTTTCCGAAGACTATTTGGCAAAAATGGTCACTCACAGAAGTGGGGCCTGCCTGCAAGGTTACATCACGAGTCTACCATAGCCATTTCCCTCCTCACAGAGAAAATATCATTCCATCAGCTATTTAATAGCCGTCTTCATTGAATAATATCTGCTAAATTAAAAAAGTATTGGAGGAGAAACGTTCTACTTTTATACCGTAGGTCCAATCTATTTTTATAAAATATAAAATCTATACAATGACATGGTTGATAGATGAACTTTGCTTTGTTCAAATCTAGTGATTACTCTAAGATATTATCTTTGACCAATGGGTTGGTTAAGTACATGAACCTACTCTCATCTTTACGGATTCATGCTATTTTATTGTTTTCCCGTTCACACTATGTAATTGCAATTTAGTCATGTTGCCTGGTTTATAGAAGAATTGTATTAAACAATGTTATGCGAGATAGAGTTATGAAGTTAATAAAGGAAAGTGTGTTTTTAATATTTTTGTGTTTTATTCTTATATATTTAGTTTAAAATTTATTAAGATGTATTGGAATTATAAGTTTGAGTTAAGTATAAATAGGTAAAGTGATATTATATACTCATTGATTTGATCGATTAGAGATTAATAATGAAAATATATGGTTGATTATAAGAAAGCATACTATTAAGGACCGCAAGCTCCAAGGTATTATTAGTTTTTGGATCCTTTTACTAGATAATAGTTGACAATAATATGAAGAGATCCATTGAAGGCTGTCCTTGATACATACCTCATCAATCGATATGAAACAAACCAAGAGATGATGTGAATAGATGAAGTCACCACATACAACTTCATAGGGGCTGCTAATGCAAAAGGTAAACAAGATTGCATATGGTTGACTAATGTTTAAATATCCCTTGAACATACTTGGCATGACACAAGAGTACCCTAGAAACATTCACTAATGAGAACTGCATGATGTCATCTAACAACATTGGAGGCATTAAAGCTTACTCCATCATGACTAGAAGAGTAACCAAGAAAAAGAGTATATGACCCATATTTATGGTATGACTCCTACGGACACTGTAAGCCAAGTACAAGATAATGGCACAAACATGTGACATGTTCAATGGTGACACAACTAAGGTTGTCACCTTTTCATATGAACTCCAATAAATTCCCCGCCTCTTTGTTTTTAATATCTCTTTCATAGATTAGTGACCGTGAAATAGAAGACAAGTAATCCCAACAATTTTGTTTTTAATTCAATTTTAATGAGCTCAAAAAAGAGTTAAAAATGTACTTGATATGTTGATTTTGGTGATGTTTTAGTGTGTTCAAAAAGGGAGGTACAAGTATGCTTAATATCATTATGATTGTTTTAATGAGTGAGAGAAATGGAGAAGACTAAGCTAGTCAAATTTCATTTTTTTAAAGAGCATGAAAAGATCACAAAGGAATATTTTCCTAAAGAAACAAGTGGTACAAATGAGTAGCATCTAATTCCAGGCTGGTGGAACTACCTTGCGTAGGATGAAGCAAATAGGATGACAAGGTAAATCCACTCATTGTAGTAGTATCTCCAATGAAAGTCACCAAAATGGAATTAAATCATGATGCAAATAGAAAGAGGTCAAATGCGACTGTAATCAAGGTAAGTGAAGTGAGGGAAAACAACAACATAGTGGTAAGAAATAGGAGATTACAATAAGCATCAACAACTATAAGGAAATTATAAAAAATATCAAGATCCTCCTCGGGATATGGCCAAATCTAGAAGAAGAGAGGAATGAAGCTCAATTTCATGTCATGGTGAGTCTATAGGAGGATTCTTAGTCCTATGAGATTTCACAACATTAACACCAAAATGGTAAACAAAGGCTATTTTAGGGCATCCATGAATGATAGGTTGTATTGCTGAAGTTGTGGCATGAAAATAAGAAGATACTTGTGTATGAACCTAAGGCATAATGATGAGAGCAAAAACAATGAATAATGTAAAGGATACATAAGGAAATACCTACCATTATATGTTTAGATCATAAATACGCACCGAGATCTAGTGGATGTTACAATAAATATGCCACTAGGTCCAATAAAAACCATCTAAGAAACGATACCCATTGTTAAATAACATAATGAAAGAAATAACATGGATTAGGTTAGAACAAAGACAACTTTTTTTAGTTTTATAATTTTTTTTTGAATTTTGGATGTGGTGTTCTATTTATGTTTAGTCAAACTTGTACTTATGACTTCAAATATGATTCCAAATCCATGTTTTGTGTACATGCATGCTTGTATGAATGCTCAATTATTATGAAAAATTTCAACATAGCTAAAGGACTAACATGTGTAACCTCTTGGTCTCACCATGGGTGTGCCTATGATAAGCCAAGGGGATCTTACTAACATATGTTAGTCAAATGTCAAACGTGATAAGCATTGAATCAAAATAACCCACACCCAAAAATAACAAGTTCTCACATAATAGACCAAACCAAAACTAAAATATATAATGTACAAGGCACGATGAAATTTTATCTAGGTTAGGTCATGTAGTTCCCATTACCTAGCATAAGTCATATATTCCTATTGATGTGTATCATTTTATGGGCCACTTTTGGAAACATATGACACACCATTCTAGGCCAACCCACATATAGTAAAATTTCCACATTTCTAAAGGTTAATGATTCTATTGAGAACCTAGAATCATATAATTATTAGGAACTACTAGAGGACTTAAAGGGTGAGTATCCTTGTGCACTAGTGTAGCTCCTTGATGATGGCCATCCAAACAAAACGAATGTACAAGAAATCCATCAAAGGGAAGGGGGTGTTGGAGTGGACAATATAGTGGAAAGTTTGATATAAGAAATATAAGACTTGACTCAGTCCAAAGGTGGCACTTCATTGGATGACCTAAGAAATGGCCTTTGGCCTGATTCAAGATTTTATTTTCCAGGCTCCACCATTTCCAAATATGGGGGAATGGAGGTATCATGAGACATATCCTCCCTTGGCTTATCAATTGAAACCATTATGTCCAAGATGGCCTTATATGAATGAAGCTCAATATCAAGGGAGTCATGTAAAATAGGTGAAGTGATGGCCCTTGTGTTAGAGTAACCTAATTATATTCCATATTGGGTTGGAGTTTCTAATTATAATTAATAGGTGCTAATGGCATTTTTGAATAGGAAATATCTTCCCCATTTTCTTGCCAAAATATTATTCTACTTCCTAAGGAGTTGGAACCACCCAAGGTTCAATGGGTCGATGGGGTTCACTGGTGATGGTAGATTTTGTGTGCATGGGAGAAATAGTAGTATAAGTACCGAGGAGGGATATCAGAAAGATTCCAATGACTGATGATGTTTTGAATAGCCCTGCACTAAAATTCAAATGGCTAGAAGATTTATCACTAAAAATGGCATAGTATTTCTAATAGTGATCATCTCGGTCATTATGTAAAACCATAATTGATTAATCATACCTATCTTTCATTCATGAGGAAAGTAAAAAATGTGAAAGACTAATGACATGATATTTGTCATAGCATAGAAATGACATGATAGTTGTCATAGCATAGAACCAACTATTTTCAAGGAGAAAATTGTATGGGGTAACGACTACTTCAACATCATCAGTGAGAGCTCTTCCCATGGGCTCAATTGATAATGTAGGGATAACTTTCTTCAGCAGAAAGCTATGGCCAAAAAGGCTTGGAGTGTGGTGCTTGACTACATGATTGTTGAAGAACCTAAATATTTACAATATGACATAGCCATAATGAAAGTGGAGGATCCTTCATCCACAAGTGTGAGGAATATGTTCTTCCCAAGTACACGAACTTGGATCTCAGAAGAAATCTAATGGGATTACCTGTACCAACTCACATATATATCGAACACAATAATAATTAATTACATAATAATAATGAAATATGAGGGATTGAATCCTTTCATCATGGTCAACAAGGTTCTAGATTTTGTAGGGTAGTGTTGCTGGTGTTAGACCAACCAACATTCAAGAGAACTCCCCGGTAAGAAGTCCCAACTAGACCTCATACTGTTTGGAGTAGGAGTCCCAACAGTGGGTGGTATTTTAATGTCTTGAACGCGGTAGTGTGTAGAGACAAGTATGATGACTTTGGTCTAAAGCAAGTGTGTAACCTTGCACCGTGTCAAGTGAGACACATGGGGGTTCTAACACACGAAGGGGAAAATGAAGTGTGCCCCTTAGAATCCTGTAATAGTATGCAACTTGAAGGAACACATGAGAAGAATGACATCACAAGATGAAATGTGGAATAGTCCACAAGCCAATGTGATGGGTTAATCAACCAAAACGTATTCAACAAGATTCTTACAATTGCATATGAAGTAGTTCATAAGCAAATGCGTAAGTTAAACAACATACATTGCTAAAGCAAACAAAATAGTCCAACTATAATAAAAACATATGCATGAAAGCATGATGGCACAGTTATTATTACTATAAGTGAAATTTTCATCCATACATACATCAATGATAGCCACTAGCCCCAATAGTGGAGAATTATAGTCAAGAACACCTTCTCCTCCAAAGAAATACACTCACTCTACATTGTGGAAAAGCCAAGGTTCGTCACGATACTTCCAAGCCTTCTCTAAGCCTAAGTCTATCCAAAGGCCTGGCTCCCAAAAGCCCCCTACTATTAGTTATGAGGTTCTATTATAACAAAGGGTAGGGTGACCCTTCACATTCCCTTTTTTGACTCTTTGATTGCCCTCATGACTCTTCAAATTCCTTTACAAATAACTCATTACATTACATAGTGACTGTTCACATTCCACTTATGACACTTGGAATTTCACTTACAACATATTTAAAAATATAAATTTTCCACATGTACCCATGTGAGACAAAATAGGCTATTGACAGCCTAAGAAGACAAAACACTATGAATTAGAATTTTGGGGAAAGACCAACTTGGTAGCTTCCACTTGATGCATCTCGGTCATGTACTAATACCAAGATTGGTACTATGAGATGATGTACCCAAACTCCTTGATGGTGTCTTTATGATAGCAGACTGTTGCCTCCATAGCTTCTCAGTATATGGTCTTGGATCCTTTGTCCAACTTATCCTGAAGCATGTGCGACATGGTATTAACCATGACAGGTGTTGGAGAGGTAAATCCCCTCTACGGATAGAGGCAATCCCTACTAGCCCAGAACGGGTCTAGCAACAATCAAACAATGCTACCACGCAAGTCCCTAATTGAAAATAAAAGGTAGGTGATGAAGACCTACTTGGATTCCAATGCTTTTGTTCGTAGAAGAGACGTCGCCCGCGCTCCTTTGCTTTGGTCGGTCACAATCCTCCACTATCTCCATGAGTGGACACCTGCACACGAAGAGAACAACACAAACACAAGCGTGAAATCTAATAAATGCAATTATAAATCAGTCAGGAAGGATATAACTCAACATCAATCATTACAACAATGAGAGTGGAACCATAATGATAGTCATCTATTATTAATAATCAACAAAGGAGAATACAACCAGCGTCC
>APFE031194633.1:14043-40282 GCA_000404065.3 Pinus taeda | reverse complement strand
TGGGTGCTCAGCTACACAAGTCTTGCAAAGCTTGAAGGGATGAGGGACAAGCCTCTCTCTCTTTGGTGACAAGATCTCCTCACTTAGGTTAAGCCGTATGGACACAAAGAAGGCTCTTGCAACTCTAATCTCTTGATATCTTCCTTTCCGCACCAGTATTACTACCACTACCACTACCACTAGCTTGCTCAAGGCATGGAGACAAGATTTTATAGATGAAAGAGGAAGAGACAAGATCAATCACAATAATCATGGATTTGGTTTCATCACTTGGAAACTTCCATGGAAGGGTGGCAAACTACTTCCCATTCAAGGAGATTCGAAGCCAAACCATCCTCACCTAACATAGATTCAGTTGGTGAATGAGTTGGAGAGAACTTTCGGAAATTGATTTGTTAAAATCTTTGACCAAATAGGTTGGCGCGATTGCGACTCTGGGATAGAGCGCTAATAGCACGCCCCTTTTAGAGGATTTTCCCCATTGGCGCGGGAAGAACACAGTGGCCCCGCGCTAATGTAAAAAGGGCTATTTTTATGGGCAAGCTGCAGGAGATGTCTTCAGGGTATGTGAAGCTCATGTTCAGAGGGGAATGATGCAAGTGGTTTCAAGTCTTGTCACTTCTCACAAGTCCAGGAATGTGACCTCCAAGGTGCAAGAGAGGGGTAACAGGGACGATGACAAACGGTGACAAATTACTGTGTAACAACAGGACCACCAATGTACTTCTACATGTTTTGTGCACTCAGCTCCAAGTCATTATTGGTGGTCTCTCGCCTTAGCTGCTCCATGTATCTATCGACCTCTAGCCAGACTTGGTTCTTGTGCTTAGCTTCGGTGAGGGAACTGATCGACGAGAGCTTGGGCATTCTTACCATGACATCCAGACTCTTGTGAAATTGTGCATATGAAGCCTCTATGTTGCTAACAAACAGGGCGAGTTGCTCATAGTTCTAGATTAACATCCAGAACTTTTCTTTGTCTATCTTTTCTTGTGGCTTCATAATCTTGAGCAAGTGAAGCGTGGCTCCCTTGTACCACATTATACATTCTTTCACATGGGTGATAGCAGCATGTATGTTCATGAGAGTTTGGAAAAACATTTTGCTCCTTTGCTGAAATCCATGCAGATGGAAAACCGACTTATGGACGGTGAAAAAGCTATCATAGAGATTCCACATCGTAGCCTCAATTGTTGATACTTCAACAAGTATCACTTTATTCATCTCTGTCATTGTGAAACTTGTGCTCTGCTCTCTGGATTGTTATGCCTCTTTCTTGACTGCCTACAAGTTCTTTTTCACTTGTTCATTCTTTGCTAACACGAACTTAACATTTGATCTCATGGTTCCCACATAACTGAAGGTGGCATCGGCCATGGAAATTGGATGCTTTCTGACATCTGACATTATCGCCCTTTCCTTCATGAATGTAGGTAATGTGTGATTATCCAGGAAATGATTTCTCTGTGCCTGTACAATCTTCCTCTGCAACTCATCAAATGATAGATTGTACACATCGATCACCAGATCATCATCAAGGAGAGAAACATCTCCTTGCTCGCTTGAGACTAGTTTTGACACTTGAGGTGGTGGAGACTGAGAGCTAACCTCTGGTGCTATTGTCGTGAGATTGGTGTCTTGGTCCTGTGGCTCCTACCCAAACTCCATGTTCATCACTTCAATCAGTTGCTCAATCTGCTGAGAAAGCTCCCAATCTTGCATCTTCTCACCCTCTTTTTCAATTTCTGGTTGTTCTGAGTCTTCAACCTATATGGGTGCTATTTGCTTTGTCATTGCACCTTACATTTCTTCTTCCTCTTGTTTCTGCTTCTCTTCCCTGTCTCTCCTCCCTAGATCCTGCTCTTCCTTTAGCTTCTTCTCTATTTCCTACAACTTCCTTTCTGCTTCCTCCAACCTTTGCTTTTCTCTCTTCCTTCACTATGCCCTATTTATGCATTGTTACCTCTTTCTCAGTGATAGTATCTTCTTTGAACTTGTATCTTTGCTCAGCCTCTCAGTTCTCGGAAATATCCCTCTTACCCTTGTCTTGCATTGGTATGCTTCTTATTGTTGATTTTGTTGTTGCTTCTTGTGGTGTTGTTGCTTGTAGAGCAACTGTCCATGTTGTGACTATACTGACTAGATCATAGAGCTTGGAGTTATTATAACAGTATCTCCAAGGGTCCTCCTTGTTCTAGTGGAATGTGCCATGGATCCATGGATAGTACACCTTCATACATTCATTCTTGAAAATGTCATGAAGATCATATGGAATGATGCCTTTTGTGCTGAACTCGAACTTCACTATCTCCTTAGCTTCGACCTCCACATCTTTCAAGCTCTTAATCTCATAAAATTTGTTCCGCAAAGAAAGGGTGGGCCATGGTGCCTTCTTCTTCCTATGCAATCTTGTTGATAACCACGTGGAGAGGTGATATGAGACCTCTTGCATGACCAACTTGTTTTTGGCATACCTTGGTAGAACATGCAGAGGCTTCTCTCCACCAAACACTCTAATGAAGGCGCCACAGGGTGAGGCATACCAATCTGCAATGTTAAGTATCACCTCCATTACTTCTTGGGACATGTAAGGTAATGAGCACCAATATTGCAACAAGAATGCTGCAACTCTTGGGCTACTAACTTTACTTTATCAACCCGAGGTTCGTACAAACTTGGAGGTGACAGTGTTGTATACACAAGTAAAAGTGATGGTTCTTCCATTTGTCACTGTTTAGCTGGCAAGAGACCACTAGGGATTTCAAGCTAGACTTCTATGGATTCATAAGAAGCTTGGTTCCTTGATGAAATAAATATAAATCAACTCTAAGAGAGAGTTGATCTACTACAATAATGAAAAATACTGAAATGCAATGCTAAGGCACACCATTTCCTAATTAACTACTAAGAGCTATGCTTTGCAATGATGCCAAATTAACATGAACAAAATGCTACTATCATAAGCATGGAAGTTAAAAACATCAAACACAACTGTTATGCATGTAAATGATTGTAATAAATATGTTTTCTCTTTTTATGCTTTTCATGAAAAATCAATTGTGCAAACTAATCTCTTTTGGTGATGTGGCAGGTGGTGTAGGGACTTTGGTGGATGGTTGGAAGGTTTAGGATATGGTTGGAAGGTTTGGGGGACCCTTGAGTGACCTTGGGAGACTTCCTAGAGGTTTTCCCTTAATTTGGCCTCAAAACATGCCACTACAGGAAAACCTACAGGATGTACTAGAAACCTACAAGATTCCCTCTATTTCTATAGGATATAGTGGTGAGAAAAATGATGGGTACTGGAGGTGATGGAAGGCTTAGGGAAGGTGATTGATGGGTGGAATGGAGTGATAAAAGGCCTAGGATCACTCAGAACCCAAAACCAAGTTTAGGAGATGGTTGGATTCGCTCAAAATTCTTGAGGGAATTTCTATGTAAAATGATGAAATTGGTGAAGGTTTTGATGAAAACAAGGAATGCCTATGGGTGGATGAAGTTGGAAGGTGGTTGCTTGCTATGAGATATATATATACTTTTGAAGCACCTGCTTTGCATCAAACATGTGTAATTTCCAAAAATCCATGTAAACAAGAAGAATTCTCATGATTTAGAAAAACATAATTTAATGAACTAGTTGTCTACCTTATGCATGAAGAAATTGTTGAATAACATGGAATCATGGATGAGATCTACTGTAAGAATGAAGATAGAAGAGATGGCAATGAAATCCTACTTTGCAAAACTGATCAAATGCTAGTTTAAGTATAACAAACCCTAAATATCATGAAAGGAATGGAAATCTATCTATTTGGGCTGCGTAAGGGTCTTTTCCTCAAATCATGATCCCAAAAGGAAGAAGTGAGGAAAAGACACCTACTGATAGCTTTTTGGTGCATCTTTTATCCCTTCTAACTTGCTACTGAAGTAAGGCACAAATGGAAGCAAACTAATAAATAATCAATCAAGTCTACACTACTTGCAATGAAATACTTCTAAAAACAATTTAACCATGAATCTATGAAACTAAGCTAAGCATAAAGATACAAGAAGAGGATCCTTTGTTGCTAGGATTGGGCTCTAAACCAAGAGCTTTAGCCCTCTGAGTTAACTCAGTACTGAATCAAGAAAAAGCTCATTCTTATTACCAAAACAAAAAATTACATCAAAGTCTTCCACAAGTTTGGAGCTCGGAAAAAATTACATCAAAGTCTTCCACAAGTTTCCACTGACTTCCTTAAATTTAGGGAGGCTTCACTCCCAAACTCGAGATGAACTAACTCTTTGTCTATCACTTGCTCGGCTGCCTTCTAATCTTCATGACTTGGCTGCTTGCACTCCAAACTAGTGGGATTAATGGAGGAATATTTGAATGGGGGAGGAGTAAATGAGGAGGATTTACCTCCTACAATCTCTCTCCCTTGTCCCATTCGAGTTTCAAACCTTAGTCTTTCCAAAATTCCTTGATTTTCTCTTCCAAACGTGCATTCAATGCATATTAGTCCTCTAGGTAGGATATCTCACTTTAACTCATCTCATTAAACAAAGTATAATCAAAACATGTAATAAATTGTGAGAAGAGTTGGCTTCACTAAGCTAGGAGGTGAATTGAGGCCCATATAATTACCCAATGATGAGGCTCATCATCACACCCATACTGAAAGTGTTGCTCATCCTTTGAGAAACTCAATCAATATCCATGTCTTTCATAGCTCAAGTGGCCTCCTTCACATCCCATGTCTCTGTTGTGGTTTCGTCTTCTTGTTCATAGAAACCTGATTTATTTTCTACCTCCTCCAACTGCCTCCTTTTTTCTTCTTCCTTTATTATTCTTCCTTCCTTCTAGAATTCCTAAGAGTAGTGGTGGACTGAATCTCAAGCCAATCCAATTGACTTTGAGCCTTTGCATAGATTGCTTGTACATGGGTGTCATGTTCAATGATTCTCTCATTCTTTGAGGAGAGTGGTACTCTCTTATCTTTAAACTATATGTAAATGTGTTCCATCCCCTTAGGCAAGATTGCATGCTGTCATCCCCTAACAACCTGAACATGTCCTCAAAATGGGAATTTTTTTTCTCTTGGGTAGCAAGATACCTAGGTGCAAACTGAGGATCATTTGCAATTAAATTACGTGTACTGATGAGGGCCATTGGATTGTAATGCTTAGCTCTGATCATAAGAGGCTCTGTTTGTTCTCTTGCAAATGTCTTCTTCATTTCTACAACCCTTGCTTCCTCATGGTTCATCCATGATTCCAAAGCCATCAACTGTAAATCTCCTAGATTGGAATTAGGGTCCCATACATTCATGTCTGTTAAGGCCATGTTATGCAAATAAAACTCAGACATCTTGGCCCTATCTTCCAATGTACTTTGATCACAAAGATCAATGAATTTTCTATAATCCTGAAATGACATAGTGCCTCTTTGTGCTAGGGTCTTGATTTGGAGCTGAAGCCACTATTCCTTAAGGTATAGGGCATAGGATTTAGCTGACATCCTACACTGGATTGATCTCAAAGAGAGATTGGCCATACATGCCAATTGGTTCTCTCTTTCTTGTAGTTGTTCTTTCAACCATGCATTTTTTGTCTCTAACTGATTTCTCATTATGGCCTCTCTGTCTCTCAAGCTACTTAGTTATCTAGCCATCTCCTTGAGCTTCTCCTCCACACGGCCAGTGTCCTCCACCCCCTTGGACTTGGCAATCTGCATCCATCTATGAGTTCTGGTTCTTTCCTTCTCAAGCCGAAAGAATAATGGAATAGAAAATTATTGTGGAATGACCCTACCCCCTTCAATAAATATGTAGTAGGAGTGAAGGTTAGGTTGGGGGCTAGGTTCCCTTAGCTCTAGGTTTTCTTCTTTAGTTTCTTGTTGTAGGCTTCCCTCCTTATCCAATTTTTTTGTCTCCTGTAGATTTAGCAGAGTCTCCTGTAGGACTGCTTCTGCTTCCTGTAGGCCCTGCTATGTATGCTATAGAATTTCTTTTCCTTTGGATGAGGTGGATCTAGTTATAGGCCTTCTCACATAGGTGATAGGAGACTTAGGAGGAGGCATTTTCTCTTGCTGTTTAGGTGAGTCCTCAATTACAATGGGAATTTTGGTTGGCGTTTGGGGTTTCCCCTACCTTATCCTTGTGCTTTTCCTTGTCCTAAAATATAAGGGGTTTTGCCTCTGTCTTTTGCCTTTTTGTTTGATAGGGGTGCTAAGAGCAGTGAGGAAAACTGCTACTTCCCACTCAGTGTGTTCTGGAGACACCCTAGGTGGCTCCTCCTTGTCTTATTCCCCCTCTTTTCTATTTCCCTTTTCCTTTATGTTTTTCCCCTCTTCTTCTCCTTCTAGATCCTCATCTTGTTTATCAGTCTCTTCTTTGTCATATTCCTCTATTTCCTCACCACCTTCCTTATCTTTCTCCTCTTCTTCCTCCTCATCTGTCTCATCTCCTTCCCCCTCTACTTCCTCTCCATCTGTTTCAGTTTCTTCCTCATATTTTTCACTAACATTGGGACTAATGTCATATGTGAGGGCTTTGACATCTTCCTCTGTCTGCATGTCTCCGAAAATTTCCCATTGGATAGGAATTCTGAGGTTTTGAAGGGCATCTTCTATGATGATTCTTATTAACCCAAGGTGGGCTAATTGTTGGTGGTTTTCCTCCTGCACCTTTATGCTTGTATCTATCAGTGATTACAGAAGGATGTATGGTATGCTGAGCCTGTGGTGAGGAGGTGTTTCTGCTCCAAACCTCAATTCTTCAAGAAGCCTAAAGTGATACCCATAAAGCACACTATACCTACCCTCACATGATATGTACTTGATAAGGTGGTAGCTCACCTCATTCTTAGGGTATGGTAGGCTTTCTCTCCTTACTCCATTTTTTTCCTCAATGGGTTCTTCTCCCTCGAAAAAGAACTTCTTCTTGGCAATCTGATTATCTCCCTTATCTTGCTTTCTCCAAGGCACTCCTAGAGGAAGTGTGGTAATTCTGCTTATGATTTCAGGGGTGAGCTCTGTGGAGAGGCCTCTCACCACAACAGTGGCATGGAATCTGGTCACTGGAATGAGGGAGAGAGAAAAATCTCGGGCCACTTCATCATCATACCCTCTTAGTTTTTCAAAATACCCCATCTAATTATGCCTTGTGAAGATTTCTAACACCTGAGGGTGTTGGTGGATTCTCACAGTGTTAATGGGCTCCCTTCTATTAAACCCCCCAGTCATGTTTTTGGTGAATTTTGAGGAGTTGAGATGGTTGATGCAATTTTTAAATGCAAAAGTAAATAATTGAAAGAATTGTGGAGACAATTTCCTTGCACAACTGCCAAATTTACTCAATGATAGGGGATTTCCTGTTCAATTATCTTTGAGAAAAGGAAGTAATTATATAGCCTACCTGTTCATAGTGTTTGTTGTAGCCAACCCCTGTTTTTTCCAAGCTAAAACTCCTCTCGGTCGGTCTTGTATATTGTCTATCTATATCCTGTAGGATTCTTGTGTGATCCTATAGGATCTCCTGTGTAATCTTGTAGGAAGTCCTACGCAGGAGGCAAATGGAATTTTCCTTCTGTAGGTTCCCTGGGTATGAGAGTGACTTTGCTAGAGTGAGCCTCAAGGAAATGAATGCATGAGTGCATGGGGCTCAACGATTATCTCCTCTTATGGTCACGTTATATGAGGTGGTGTGTTGGTAGAGGAGGTACGTTTTCTAATTTTGGACTGCTGGTCCCCACTACCACCTCATCATTCCCTCTCATCATAATCAACTCCCAGTTCATGCCTCCATAGACTTAACTATTTTTGTCCTTCTCTTCTCTTTCTTTGACTTGACTACTGCCACGTGTGGGAGGACCAACTTTTTTGTCTTCGTCGACTGAATGAAGGTGGCCAAGTTAACTAGCCACCTTTCACTTATAAACCAACTTACTCATAAACTTTACATCTTTTGACTACATTATGAAAATGAGAGAGTGAAGCGAGATACTTACCTGTGGTGCTAATACCTTGCTGAAGTTGTTGAAGACCTGAGGTTCTTACTGTGTTTTGGTTTCATGTTATTTCTCCTTCCTTTTTTTATTCCTTTGATGTGTAGGTACTTGGTGTTGAAGATGATGGTGTTGTTGCTACTTTGGAGCTCCTTCTGCCCTTGGATCTTCATGTTGGAAGCTTTACTACTCATGATTTTTATTCTATGGGATAGGCTACTATAGGATTTCCTATAGGATGTCCTATTGTTGCTTCTCCCTCAGAAATTTTAATCATACACTTTGCTGGGATTTTGAGGATGGTAACATGGATTGAGAGGAAGATTAGGAGTGTGGAAAAATGAGAAATACTCAGTTGTTTCTCCCTTCTGCTCTCTGTTTCATTTTTTCTCTCTGTGTTTTCTCTTGAAGACTGTGAAAAATATTTGTTTTTTGAAATTGATTTTTTTTTTTTTTTTTTTTTTTTTTTTTTTTTTTTTTCAAAGGTGATGAAAGGGAAGACAAGTATGGTAATGAAGTTGTGATGTAGGGATGTCATTATTTTGACATGGCAAGTCATCTTCTTGTCCTAGGGTCACTTCCTGTAGGATTCCCGAGCCACTGTAATTCCTACAGGATCGTCTTGTAGGTTTTCAGGGGATCCTATAGAAAACATAGTCCCCTTGTAAACTGAAGCAAAGGAGTGAAAACAATGAAATAAATGGAGTGATAAATGACAATGAGTGAAAAAATAAAAATGTGACTGAAATAGGTCCCTTTTTTATCCTCCTTTGTTATTTGATCTTCCTTCTTGTTGACTTGCAAATAGAATTTTTCATGATTTTTTCTCCTTTTTTTTTTGAAAACAACTAATCTGCATCTAAGAGATTTTCATCCTAGTTGTTTTCCCTGGGTGCCTCAAGAGAGGTTTTCACCTAGGGATATTTTTATTTCCTTTTTTTTGACACCATTGGACCTCCCTAAGAGGTTTTCAACCCAGTAGTGGGACTCCGGTGCCTCTTGGAGGTTTTCACCTGAGTCGTTATTTTTCTTTCTCTTCTCAGTGATTTGATGAGGTAGGAGCAGAAACTTGCTCCACCACCATCACTGTTTTATTGATACCATCAATGAACTCTTCCTTTGACAATGGTATTTTGTAAATTTTCAATCGATATCCATTAACAAGTAAAGGAGTGGCCTCTTCATCTATGGTTCTGATCTGCACTGAACCATTATCATGACATCTTTCTATAACATAAGGTCCTAGCCATCTTGTCCTTAACTTGCCCTTAAAGTCTTTATATCTGGAATCATATAACAAGGTCCAATCACATCCTTGAAATTTCTTATCCTTGATGTTCTTATCATGCCTAATCTTCCTTTGAGGTTGAGTTACCTCTATGTGTAGAAGGGTCTGCATTCTGAACTCATCTAAAACATTTAACTAAAGCAATCTCTCTTTTTGTGCACTACTGAGATCTAGATCTAGTTGGGCTACCATCCTTAATGTGTTATACTCAAAATCAATGGACAACAAATCATTTTTCTCATAGACAAACTCATAGGGTGTGAATCCAGTGGTGGTCTTCCAAGTGATATTACAGGCCTAGGTGGCCTCAACTAGTCTATCTGCCCAATCTTTCCTATTGCTACTCACCACTTTGGTCAAGATGCTCTCCAACACTCTATTTGTCACCTCCACCATCCCATTAGCTTGTGGGTGATATGGAGTGGAGGTCCTATGCTTGGTCTTGTGCTGGCTGAGAAAGTCTTCAATCATGTTGTAGGTAAACTAGTTGTCTTGATCAGTGACGAGTTCTCTAGGGCACCCAAATTTGTAAAATACATTCCCCCTTAAGAACTCAACCACCTTCTCCTCTATTACTGTCTTAATTGCCTTCACTTTGGCCCACTTAGTCAGATAGTCAATACACACAATGATGTATTGTTTTCTCTTGGAAGGAGGGTCAATAGGTCCAATGAAGTCCATGCCCCACTTGTCAAATGGCTCGAAATTCACTTGAGGCTGTAGAGGCATTTCATCCCTTAGAGTAGGCTTTCACATCCTTTGGAACCGATCACACTGACTAGTATATATTTTTCACATCATGATGAAGAGTGGGCCAACAATATCCTACTTGTAACACTTTGAATGTTGTCCTCTTTGCTGCAAAGTGACCTCCACAATTCCCATCATGACAGGTCAGAAGGATGTTAAAGACTTCCTCCTCCATGACACACCTTCTCAAGATTTGATCTAGGCCAAGTTTGAATAGATTGTCCCCAATCCAAGTGAAGGGAGCACTCTTCCTTATAACCTTGCCTTTCTCTTTGGAGAACAAGTTGGGTTGGAACTGTGCAAATACCAAATAATTTACTATGTCAGCAAACCATGGAGAGAGAACTGAAATGGTGAACAAGTTCTCATCCAGTAACTAATCATCAACGATTCCCTCTTCACCTGTAGGAAAAGTTAATCTAGACAAAAAGTATGCAACAACATTTTCCCTACCAGGCTTATCAACAATATTTGGATCAAACTGCTGTAATAAAAGAAACCATCTTATAATACGAGCATTCACATTGGGTTTATTCATTAAATATTTGATTGAAACATGGTCAATATGGAAAAATGTTTCATAGCCTGTAATATAATACCTAAATTTTTTCAATGAATGCACAACAGCTAGGAGCTCCTTTTCGGTATTGTGTAGTTCAGTTCAGCCTTTGATAGATTCTTACTAATAAAGTAAATGGCATAAGGCTATTTTTCATCTATCTGACCTAGGCTACTCCTATGGCTTTGTGTGAGGGATCAACATGAATGTGAAAAGGAAGGGTCCAATTTGGGCCTTGGAGAATCGGGGCAGTGGTTAACTTGTTCTTCAGGATGTCCAAGGCCTCTTGACAGCTTTTTGACCATATAAACTCAGAGTCCTTGGCCAAGAACCCAAATAAAGGAGAGGCCAACTTTTTGAAGCCCTTTATGAACCTTCGATATTATCCAACTAACCCTAGGAAACTTCTAACGTCTCTCTGCTTTTGAGGAGGTGGGACCCTTTGGATGATAGCTATTTTGTTTGGGTCCACCTGCAGTCCTTGCTGAGATATTGAATGACCTAGCATGGTCCCTACAGTCATCAAGAATTCACATTTCTGAGGACTGAGAGATAGGTTCATATCAATGCATTTGTGTAGTACCTTACCTAAGTTGGACAAAGCCTCCTCAAAATCACCCCCATAAGGTGTGAAATCATCCATATAGATTTCGATTGCATCATGGACCAACTCAACAAAGATACGGAGGACTGCTCTCTGAAAAGTGGCAGGAGCATTGCATAGGCCAAAAGGAAGGACCCTATAGGAAAAAGTGCCCCAAGGAAAAGTGAAGGTGATTTTATCTTGGTCTTTCGAACTAATCTAGATTTGGTTGTACCCACTGAATCCATCTAGGAAAGAGAAAAAAAATTCCCTGCCAGGCCATCTAGTACTTGGTCAATGAAAGGTAGAGGGAAATGGTCCTTCTATGTGGCTTTTTTCAACTCCCTGTAATTGCCACAAACCCTCCACTTACCATTTTTCTTGGGAATTAAGACCAAAGAAGAGGCCCACTAACTGTTGAAGATAGGATAAATGAATCCTGCATCTAATAGTTTTTGAATTTATTCTTTGAATATATCTTTAAGAGATGGATTCATCCTCCTTTAGGATTGCCGGACTGGCTTGCAACCTTCTTTGATGTAAATGTGGTGAGTACACGCTGAGGGGTGTACTCCCTTCATTTCTTTGTAACTCCAAGTGAAGGTATCTAGATGTTCCTTTAGCATGTTTCACAAATTCTCCTCTTGGAGAATAGAAAGAGATGGATTGATTTTCAAAGTTCTCTCAAGATCAAATTCTATGGTTTTGACATGAAGAGGGTTGAAATCAGACAAGTACAGATAAATTGGATGGTTGTTCTGGGTTTCCTTTACTACTTCTTCTAGGGACAATGTACTAGGAGTTGGACTTTGGAGTAGGTGTTCAATAAACTCATCTTCATCTTGTAGTCCTCCTCCCATGGTTGTTTCTAAGGTATACAATTGGGCAAAATAAAATTCATCTTCTTCCTCCTCTTCCATCCATAAAGGTAAATCATGCTCTAGAGATGGCTGAGCAGGAGGGTATAGGACTAATTGCTTGAACATATGCCCATTCTTGATGGTCATATTCCCAGCTCTGCAGCTAATGTAAGCATTAGTAGTGGCCAACTGGGGCCTTCCAAGGATGGGAGGGTAACCAGTAAGCTTAGCCTTAGGCTAAAGAACTAGGAAACCTACAGGGTACTCCCAAGATTCAATGGAGACCATCACATCCTCTACAATCCCCTCAGGGGTCACTGTGGAGCGGTCTGCAAGTTGCAGGACTGTTGTGGTCTTTCTTAATGAACCTTAGAGGTTGATCTTAAGCATGGTGTCCTTGGTAATCACATTAATGGCAGCCCCAAGATCAATCAAAGTGTGTGGGACAATGGTGCCATTGATGTGCACATCTACTATAGGGCTTCTAGGTTCCAACTACTTTGGACAGATTACCTGCCCCACCATCAAGTCAGGAAATTGTCCAATGGCATTAATCATAGGGAGGTGTTGACATGGAAAATGTGCACAATACAAACAAGGGGAATTAACTCAATTGCGATCCCCAATTAGACCTGCTTTCGTTTGGAATGGCTAGCTCCGACGGGTTTTAAGGGACCCCGTAAACTGTTTGAACATGTTGAAAGATTGCTTTGGGGAGGAAGACTTCAATTAGATCAACAAAGATAAAAAAAACTAACCTCTATGTATTAAATCCTATCTATACTACTTCTAACTACTCTAATCTAGTCCTAGCTATCCTAATCTATCTTGCAGGAGCATAATACAGAGTGTTAAACATCACATATATGTTCTGCAGGAGCGTGATAAAGAAGGTTAAACATCATGCATAAATTCAATTCCAAATGAATCAATCACTGAATTCACAGCTGGACAAGACTGTATTAAAGCTAAATTGCAATCCAATCACTCATATAGGAATCCACATTCTTCTATGGAATTAAAAATTGGAAGTGATGTTTAGCTTAGTTCCAAATCAGAGACCATTCACAAGTTAACCATGAAACTGAATCACATTCAATTTAACAAGACTAATAGTGAACTGTAAGTCATCAATATGCATAAACACAAATCACATTTACATTCATGCCAGTAACAACACTCTGACCCAGAATAATACAATGAGTCTGAAACTATGGTTCCTCCTTGAACCAAACAATCCCCTTTATTCACAATAAATCAAAATTATTCTTCTCCAAGCCAAAATCCCCTTCTCCTCTTTGGAGGTAATACTTATGCAAAGACCCCATGACTCTAGGTCTACCTTGCTTCTTCATCTTCCCACTGTTTCAGATATGCAAATCAAGTATGCAGGGGTAGGATTGTTAGCGTGACTGCTGGCGTGTGGAAAGCATAATGACCAGATTGATTCATTTCTTGAGGAAGTGAACAGATGTTCATAAAAGGGGTGACTGTATGTTGTGTTTCCATAATGAAAACAGGGACAACTTTGCTTTCGAAATGTATAGGCAACACGTGGGTTCCAACCTGGAACACTTGCGGCCAGGGCTTTAAACATAGTGCTTCTGCATACAGGGCTCTTCGAATCCCCTCCTGCGTCCTTTACTTCTCACCTGCAGAGATAGCTATCATTAGCTTCATGATGGTGAACAATATAATAGAGATATTCACATAGAACACAAACACTACCTTCATTAACTTTTATTAACTACGAGAACAAGTGTGAAAAGGATTTATGCATAAACACAGTCAACACATAATTACTCGCTCAATTCATAGGTTTGGCACAACTTTTGAGGGCTTCTTTTAAATACAATCGGGTATCCGCCCCTTTGCGGGTCGCAGTACCCATGTCTTCCACTTCCCCAATCCGTAAATACACTATTGGGACTCCACAGACCCACATTTTACACTGAAAACCCGATCCCTTTGTTATTTCGGAAAATTTGGAAAACACATGAAAACACAGAAAATCTAGCCCCGATCACTCAAGTTGGACTCCAAATGTTATACATTGGAATCTATAAATATTGCTAGGTCTGGACTCTGGCCTATCGCATATCGCAATATGCACAAGCCTGGGGCTTTGCCGATCGCGATATGTGATAGGGATTCAGACTCGAAAATAGATATACCATATTTGATAGATCAACGGGTCCACTATATCGATGTGTGTATCGTGTATAAGGCTCGGGCTCCACCGATACGCGATATGTGATTGGGGCCAGACCCAATAATGTATACAATGCGGTTCATAGTGTCGTCGAGTTTGGAGGCTAGGGGCATGCCATATATATATAAACCTTGCACTTAGGCCGATTGCGATATGTGATAGGCTTCTGGACTTGAAATGTATACATTAGAGTTAGTAAAACCCGTCAGGTCCGGAAGCCATGAATGCCTTGTGTTATTTGTGATGGGCCCTAAAAGGATTTATGCATGCTTTGTGAAGGTTTTCTCTATAAGGAATCGTAATGGGAATAATGATGCGATGGGGGTTTTGCAAGTTAAACCAACAAATGATTATAATAAGGGTAGGGGTGTTGGTTTGCACGGACATAAATGTATCATGCATGTTTGTGAATATTAAAAGCTCCAGATGGAGGGAGCAAACAAAAGGCTAGGCTGTGTCAGGAATGAAAAATTGTAGCGGAGGTTTATTCAATGGCTTAGCCAACAAGCATGGAAAATCTGACTTGGCAAAGAGTTAACATCCTTGTGATAAAATAGATCATTCTTACAAATGAAAAATCAGACTGCTAGGGGACCCATTAAAAAATTTGCTATCAAAGCATGTTTTAATAGGGTGGTAGTTGTGGCCACAACAGGAGGCTCGGCTCCCAAACTCGAGATGAACTAACTCTTTGTCTATCTCTTGCTCGGCTGCCTTCTAATCGTAGAATTGAGGCTTCTGTGATCCATCATAATTGTAAAAAGAGCTTATGATCCATCATAATTCAAGCAATAATAATTTATAAGTAATTTTTAAATAACCATTAATATTAATTTATTCAAGCAAATTAAAATTTTTTTCTTCTCTTATCTCAAGGAATTAAAATATGATATTATTACCTTAATATTAGGAAAAATAATAATTAGATTAATTTTATTAATAATATAATTATGACCTAGGTCCAAGTCAAATATAGCCGTTAGGTAGCCGTTGGAGTCTCTTCTCAGTCTATTTAACTTGCTAGGCCTGATCTGTTCCTTCAACTCGTCCTGACGATGAACCACATTGGTTGGTTCGAAACGCGTCGACAATGATCTTTTTGATGTGATTTATGCCTTCTAATCTTCATGACTTGGATGCTTACACTCCGAGATGGTGGGATTAATGGAGGAATATTCGAATGAGGGAGGAGTAAATGAGGAGGATTTACCTCCTACAATCTCTCTCCTTTGTCCCATTCGAGTTTCAAACCTTAGTATTTCCAAAATTCCTTGATTTTCTCTTCCAAACCTGCATCCAATGCATATTAATCCACTAGGCATAATATCTCACTTTAACTCATCTCATTAAACAAAATATAATCAAAACATGTAATAAGTTGTGAGAAGAGTTGGTTTGACTAAGCTAGGGGGTGAATTAAGGCCCATATAATTACCCAATGATGAGGCTCATCATAAGGTGGATCCTACTCAAATATCAATCTCTACACCGAGATGATGAAATGGTCATATAGCCTTTCCATAACTCCTCGGTAGCTCCATTCGAAAAGAAACTTGCAATAAATGTTGACGACAATCTCTTTTGGTGTCCATGTCCAACCCATGCCAGGAAACTAATGTTAGGCACAAATTACATCAAGTGAATATGTAGACATGTAGAATATTGCATGCTCACCCTTGGTAAGATTCCAAGCATTAGTCACATGGATTTTCAACTGAAGAGGCAACAAAACTGACCTGTTGAATGGCCTTTTGTCATTCACCAGTTGGTCCAACACAACCACCCAATTTTCTAGAAAGGTCTCTGTGATCTCTTGACCATATAATCAACATGCAAAGATGATTAAGAAATGGTAGTACTTCCTGAGTGACTTTGTCTTATAAACATGAGTGGGTTTCACTCTGAACTTTAACAACTCTTCCACCCAGTGCTTTACAATATCTCTAGTGCTCACAAATTTGTGGGTGGCATAAAAAAGTGAATCCACGTGGTTGACCAATTGAGGTAAATGATACATCTGTTGATAGTTCTCTGCCATAAAGTTGTCAACTTGTATCCCAATGTCACTGCTCAATGTCATAGTCTCTGGATCTGTCTGTGAGACAATCCATTGGATGATGTCCGCACTACGGAAGGTGGTGTACCTGCATGCAACCTTATGTAAGCCTGATTGGTGGACACTGATATAAACTTGTTGATCCTCTAGATCTTCCTTGAAGTCCCCTGCAAAGATATACTTGATTTCCTACCATGTTAACTTCATGCCCTTCTCAATGAACAACTATGTGTCTAGATAAACTGGAAAATTTATTAACACCTGCTCAACTGCTTCCCCAGTTCTACTCTCGATAGTATCCTTTGATGTAGCTCCCTTGGAAGCCATGTTACCTGTAACTGTTGGAGATTTTCTCAACAATCATTGTACCTGGAGATAGAGAGGACACTAATGGCATGCAAATGTTAGTTTTAAACCAGAAGCACTTCAAGGACAGACCAAAAAACAAACTAAGCGACTGTTGGGAAGGATTGTTCAATCCTGGCTTTCAGAGGCAATTGATTGCTAGTTGGAACTGCGCATTACATAGTCCTATCAATTAGTGGGGAGGTCTTGATGGCTAGAACTATGTAATGTGTAGTTCTATCTGGGCATAGGCTAGGAGAGACTACACATTGCACAGTCACAGTGGCCAAGGCTTGGGGCTGGCTCCTGGAACTGTGCAGTGCACAATTGTAGCCAATCTTGGGAAACCTCTGTACAATTCCAGAAGCTAAGGTTGAGGATTTGAGCTCCAAAAATGTGTAGTGCATGCTTCGGAAGATTAGATCCATTGCAAGGAAGCCCATATCTACTCAAGGGAAGTGAGAAATCGAATATATTTGAAGGACTAAATGATGTTGGGTGCATATCTCAGTAAATGATAATGCATGCAAGTGAAACAAGTGTAGGAATCAATTAAAATGAAGGAGAGCGAAGCATGTGGAGAGAGTCATCGCAACAATGACCGATAGTAAAAAATATAGGTAATGCATGTAACACTTGGGAAAGGCAATGAAACACTTAAAAAAACACTTCTTAAATCTAAAACAAGTTGAAACTCCAATGTTCATTCAACAAAATGAGTGAAACAACATTCTCATAGGCTAAAAAAACAAAAGCGACAGACTCGTCTTGACCTTTCCTTTGTTTTTGGCCTTATTGCTTGGTTTATGCAAAACCCACATGAAAGTCATTGGGAAGCACCTAAAAGAATACTTCATTATGTTCGAGGTACAGTTCAATTTGGGATTCATTACAGTGCAAAAGCATCTCCTCTATTGGTCGGTTTCACTGATTCTGATTGGGCTAGTGACCCTGATGATCGAAAGTCTACTGCAGGTTATGTGTTCACTCTTGGTTCAGGACCTATTACATGGGCTTGCAAGAAAAAAATTGCGATTTCTCTTTCTTTAGCAGAAGCAGAGTATCGTGGTGCCATAGAAGCTAGTAAGGAAGCCCTATGGCTTCATCAGATCCTGTCAGAGTTTGGCTTTCAGCAGCAGCATCCGACTACACTTTGGTGTGATAATCAAAGTGTCATTCAACTATGCAAAGATCTAGTCCAAATCAGTGCACAAACACAATTGAACTGCACATGCACTTCATCAGAAAGCTCATTCACGACCATGTTCTTGAAGTGCAATATTGTTCAACAGATGATCAAGTTGCAGACATCTTTACAAAGGCTCTCACAAAGGCAAAGTTTACTAAACTTTCGATTTATGGTTGGAGTTCAGGAAGTTGTCACTAAGGGGGGATAGGCTCTAATTCCTCCTTCCTTCTCCTATTATGTCATATTTGTACATCCTTCAATCCTATCCCAAGTTGTTCCTAAGGGGGGATGTTAGGATATTCCGACACATAGGAAATAGTTAAGTATAACTTGTTCTAGTGTAGAGTTAGGTAAAGTGCGTTTCTTTACTATGTACTTTTATAAATTACAATCCAACAGTGACGATATGTAGTGATCTGACGATTCATTCTCTCCTCGGTATTACCAACACTTGATCCATGGCTTAACCCTTGATTGGTCCATGATCTCTATTTAAAGAGCATGGAGGGTCATTTGTAGGCTAACCATTCATGAGAGAAGCTTATGTAAATTTTCATTCTTTTATTAATAAATTGCCTAAAGTGGTCACGTTGGCTTAGGCCGTGGATTGTTTCCCTCTTTGAGGTTTTTAACCACGTCAAGAATACTAGTGTATTGATCTGTGATCTGTTTGTGAGCGGTGTCCTTTAGTGTTTTGTCTGAGGAACTTACCCTGTAAATTCCTACAAGAGAAAGCAGAAAAATATTAGAAAAGCAAGACTTACCTAGAAAAGCAACGACGATCACACAAAAGGTTCCTTGATCACCTAGGGAATTCCAAACTTCCAAGATTGAATGTGAAATTGAGCTCTGCCTGTGCAAATTAAATAGATTTGGTGGATTTAGGGTTTATGACATGAAGGCCAAAAATCTAGGAAAAAATGACACTTGGCACAGTTTCCAAAATAACTCAAGTGTATCCTCCGGGCTGTTAAAAATATATCCCTATTTTTTAGGGGTTCCTTGTCACTTTTTTTGTTTTTATTTTTCGGGAAAAGTTGCCATGCATTGCTCGGAGAGATTGTGCAATTCTGGGAAAGACTGGGCAACTCAGTATCTCATGCACTGGACAACTTCTGAGCAAGAAGCTTCTGCACAATTTCTAAATTGAGTGGATTTGGGATGCACTTCATGTTCTACACAATCTCCCAGTTGAAGGATGACTATCAGTTGGCTTTGAACAATTCTAGAGCTAAAAGATCACAGTCAACTTGGACTATGCAATTCTCGAGAGCAAGGTTGGTTTCCCTTGAGGATTACGCAGTTCACTAAGGCAAGCATGGTACCAGGTTGAAACCAAGTCAATAGATCAGCTTGTAGGTTAGACAATAAATCAAGTGAGAAAACACAATCCATAATGAAAAAAAGAAAGCTCAAACAACGCACAAGTACCTGGGCCAATGCGATATGAGCTGCTGTGGTTGTAAGAGGGACACTCCAAAATGAAGAAAAGGCAAAATTTTGGAGGTTGGTTGTAGCCACTACAACATTGGTGACACACTGTTAGAACTCTAGCTCTCTGTATGGACCTTCTCTCTTGTAAACTGAGTCTAACTCTTCCAGAAGTATTGCTTGAGTATTTGATCGTCATAGCTTCTTCACTATCTTGAGTTAAAGATGTAGTTCCTAGATTTCTCTTTATCAGCAACACACATACCAACCCAAGTCAACTGAGTTGTTTCGATTTGGGATGAGAGGTATATTGATGCAAAATTAATATAGAACGTCATAGTTTTATTTTCATCTCTGGTGTTTCTTCACTTCCAGCAGGCCTAGGCAGTACCCCGACCGAGTCACTTTAGGAACACAAGCATTTCTCCGATTCCGGTGAGCCTAGACAGTACCCCCGCAAAGTTACTTGCTTCACCTATCTATGTAGGAAGCCTTTTTCCTCTTTCGCCTTTATTTTATTTTTAATTTCATTTCTTTCTTTATTTTCATAGAATTGTGCATAGGCATTTATTTATTTCACGAGGCAGAAGAGGGATCCTGACATATTGAGAGTAGAATTCATTGTCCCTTCAGAGAAGGATTTTTATATATGCCTCTGACATACTTGTTAAGGTTTTCCCCCTCGCCTTACTCTACTTGAGTATGTTGGCAAGGGTTAACCGAATATAAAAAACATATTAGAGTAGGTGGTACTAGTTAAAAGTGGAAGTGTTGTGATTACACCAAGACTCACTCTAAAAGGAACATATTTTCCATCAGGGTATTATCGACTTGAATAAATGCAACATCTTCATAAGGAGAGCAAATAGATAGATAACCAAATGTTGATAGTTGTACAAGTCCTCTTGTATTTCACCCTACTTGTCTTAAGAAACCAAACACGGTTTCATGCGGAAACTAATCCTATGGATTCACAAGTAAATAAGCAAAGCAAAGAAGTAAAACAAAGCAAAGCAGAGTAAGCAAAACAAAAACAAGAAAGAAAACACTACTCCTACTCGTAAGCTAAGCAGAGCATGGGCCAACTCATGTGAAGTGATATTTCCAATGTAGCCACTAGTGCATTGGTTGACCCATGTAGGTGATGGCATGGTTGATGAGAAATATATTCAATCAAACCAATAGACATGAAATATAAAGCAATGAAAACCAAAAATTTTGAAGTTTGAATGTGTCCATTGAAAAGAAAAATTTGAAAGAAGATGAAAGGCACTCTATAGACGTATCATGGTGTTGTGTCACATTGCACATGGAAGACAAGCATGTACACTCCTTCTAACTTGAAAAATGATAAAACATGAAGAAAGAAGAAAACTTTGATTTTGCAATGGTGCTTGCTGCGTACGACTCCTCCAATGCATGGGTGATAGGATTGTGTGATTCTAGTGGAGGATACGGAAATTGTGAATTGGATTGATTTTCATGTGAATAGAAAAGTGATGAGGAGCCTGGGGAGATTCAACAGATTTATGATTGGAAGTGGGACTGACCTCAAGGCTATGAGAACTTGAAATAATCATTATCTCGGGTTGAAGTGCCTTGACAACTTGAGGGGCTTCCACTTCATCAAAAGATAGATCGTCAAAGATCGGTCACTTAGAAAGATCAATTGTAGGTCAATCAAAATTGTGATCAAATGAATGAGTGTAAAGATCATGACAACCACAATTAGAAATTTCAATATGGACATCAAAATCCTCATGATCTAATGAATCATATAGAGGGCATGATGAAAAACAAAAATTTTCACCCTCTGAGTTTCCAGAAATGAAAGATGAGAGGTCAAATGGATTCGGGAAGAAAGATTTGTCCTCTCCACAATCAAATGAGAAACTAACATCTTATGTGTTTTGTGAATGATTATAAGTGGAAACATCTAGATATGAATTTTCACAAGAGGAATTAGTAGTGGAAGAATCGCAAAATATGTTAGGATAAAGCAGACAAGGTGCAGACAGAAGGAGGTCATCCTTCATAGCAACTTCTTGTTCAGATTCCCACACATACTCATAAAAAATGATAGTGCAGGTTGGATGTTCAACACCAATTCCATCCACAACTTGATCCTCATGAACATGATATGTGAAGTCTAGAACAGATGAACAAAACATGCCAAAATCCGAAGGATAAAAGGAACTAGTGGACAGAGGTTTAGAAGATGAGTCCACATGACAACCATCAGACTTGTAGTCCAAATCTGCGTAGAAATCCAAAGCATGTGGGGAAGGAGGATATGGTGATAGCTCAACAGGTAGGTTCAAAAATTCTCCCACATCGTCCTATGGAGCTAGAGTTGTTTGATGAGAAGAGAATGGAGGGTCACTTGGAACAATGACCTTGTCCATCTCAAATTTAGAATCTGTAACATTGAGGTATGTTGGGAGGGGTTTAAAAGATTATAACTCTTGTGGATTCTCATATATGCAAAAAAGAGACTGAAATATTTCATTAAGGAATTTCCGGCCAACTTCAGCTTCCAAGAATTCAAAACATGAATGATGAAAACGATCATAAAAGTGAACAATATATTTGTCAGGTGATTTTCACAATTTTAGAATTTTTTGATTAAATTCTTTATGGTCATAAATGATGAAAGCACGACCTAATTCTATGATCATGTGATTGAAAGAGTATATAGAGGTTGTAGGCAATATGTGACGCCATTTCTTAATGTGCCCTTTGAACGTGTAAGCGAACAACCCACAAGAAATTTCATTCGAGGGGACTTCATTCCTGTCATAAAAACTGTGAAAGGAAACTGCATGGATTAATAGGGCTTCTCCGCTTTCACCATCAAATTTGAGTTGTGAAAAGTCATTTCTAACATCCACTGATGCATCAAAATCATGAGCATGAGAAAAACATGTCGGGATTGAGATTGTGATATAAGTCATGAATGATGTGTAGAAATTCAAAACATACTTCAAGGGCTTAGCTTCTCATTTGTCCCTCCTTCTAGTGCCATAAATGTTGATGGTGCTAGATAAACCAACATTCAGGCATATCCTCGGTAAGAAGTCCCAACTAGACCTCAGACCATTTGGAGTAGGAGTCTCAGTAGTGGGTGGTAGTGTAATCCCTTGACCGCAGTATCACACAGAGATAAGTATGATGTTTGGTTGGAAGAAAGTGTGTGACCTTGCAACGAGTCAAGTGAGATGCATGGGGGTTCTAACACATAGAGGGGAAAAGGAAGTGTGCCCCTTAGAAGCCTGTAATAGTACGTAGTTTTAAAGGAACACACGAGCGGAATGACATCACAAGCTGAAATGTAGAATAGTACATAAACCAAAGTAACGAGTTAATCCAACAACGAGAATTCAACAAGATTCATACAATTGCATACAAATTAGTCCATAAACAAATTCGTAAGTTAAACAACATGCATTTATAAAGCAACCAAAATAGTTGAACTAAAATAACAACATACGCATGAAAGCGTGATGGCTCAGTTATTATTATTATAAGTGAAAGTTCCACTCATACATACACCATTAACAACCACCAACCCCAATAGTGGAACATTAAAGTCAAGAAAACCTATTCCTCCAAGTAAGTATACTCTCTCTATGCTATGGAGAAGCCAAGGCTTGTTACAATACTTATAAGCCTTACCTAAGCCTAAGCCTAACTAAAATCCTTGCTAACGAAATCCCCCTATTACGAATTATGAGGTTCTATTTATAACAAAGGGTGGGGTGACCCTTGAAATTCCCCTTTGTGACTCTTTGACTACCCTCATGACTCTTCAAATTCCTTTACAAATAACTCTTTAAACTACATAGTGACTGTTCACATTCCACTAATCACACTTGGAATTTCACTTACAACATATTTACAAATATACATTTTCCACATACCCATGTGAGACAAAGTAGGCTATAAACAGCCTAACAAGACAAAACACTATGACTAAGAAATTTGGGGAAAGGCCAATTCGACAGCTCCCACTTGATGCTTCTCAGTCACATACTGATCAAAAGCTTGATACTATGCGATGATGTCCCCAAACTCCTTGATGGTGTCTTTCTGATAGCGGACTCTTGCCTCCATAGATTCAGGGTATATGGTCTTGGAACCTTTTTCCAACTCATATTGAAGCATGTGTAGCATGGAATTAACCATGAAAGGATGACCAATGTACTTCTGCATGTTTTTTTCTCTCAGTTCCAAGTCATCGTTGGTGGCCTGTCCACTTAGATGCTCCATGTATCTGTCGACCTCTAGTCGGACTTGGTTCTTGTGCTTAGCTTTGGTGAGGGAACCTATTGATAGGATTATGTGCATTCTTACCATGACATCCAAGCTCTTGCAAAACCGTGCATATGAGGCGTGTATTCTCATAGTTTTGGATCAACATCTAGACCTTTTCTTTGTCTAGCTCTACCCATGGCTTCATCATCTTGGGCAAGTGAAGTGGTGCTCCCTTTTACTGCATTGTCCATTCTTGCACATGGGTGATAGGAGCATGTATGTTCATGACAGTTCGAACAAACCTCTTACTCTGCTACTGAAATCCATGCAGATGGAAAATCGCCTTATGCATGGTGACAAATCCATCATAGAGTTTCTGCATTGTAGCCTCAAGTGTTGATACTTCAGGAAGTATCACTTTCCTCATATCTTCTATTGTGAAACCTGTACCTTATTCTCTGGATTGTTCTGTCACTTGCCTAGCCACCTAAAAGTTCTTTTCCATCTATTCATTCTCTGCTAACAAGAAATTGACATCATAGATCATGGTTCCTACATAAACCAAGGTGGCATCGGCCATGGAAACTGGATTCTTTCTAAAATCTGACACTATCACTATTTCCTTCATTAATGTTGGTGACAGGTTATCATTTGGGAAATGATTTTTCCATGCCTGTACAATCTTCCTCTGCAACTCATCGAATGATAAATTGTACACATCCATCACTAGATGATTATCAAGGAGAACAACCTCTCCTTGATTTCTTAGGACTGTTTCTAACACTGGAGGTGGTGGAGACTGCAAGGTGACCTCGATGCTATCGACGCGAGGTCGGTGTCTTGGTCCTGTGGATCCTAAGCCAAATCCGTGTCCTTCACTTCAATCAGTTGCTCAATCTGTTGAGAAAGCTCTCAATCCTGCATCTTCTCACCCTCTTCTTCAGCTGCCGGTTGTTCCAATTCTTCAACCTACGTTATTTGCTTTGTCATTGTGCCTTTCCTTTCTTCTTCTTCCTATTTTTGCTTCTCTTCCCTCTCTCTCTCCTTATTAGATCTTGCTCTTCCTTTAGCTTCGTCTCTGTTTCCTCTAACTTCCTTTCTATTTCCTCCAACCTTTGCTTTTCTTTCTTCCTTCACTTCGCCCTCGTTATGTGTTGTTGCCTTTTTACCCCCACTACTAAAGCTGCTTTCTCAGTGATAGGATCTTCTTTGAACTTGTAGCTTTGATTAACATATGGGTTTTCGACATTATTCCTCTTACCCTTGTCCCGTGCTGGTTAGTTTCTTATTGTTGTTGATGTTTTTACTTCCTATGGTGATTCTAAATGCAGAGCAGCTTTCCATGTTGTGGCTATACTGACTGACTCGTGGAGCTTGGAGTTATTTTAATAGTATCTCCAAGGTTGTGCCACTGGAATGTCATGTGGATCCATGGATAGTACACCTTCGCACAATGGTTCTTGCAAATACCGCGAGGATCATATAGATTGAAGTCATTGGTGCCAAACTCGGACTATACCACATATTTCTGGTTGCAGTTCTTTCATTCTCCATGTTTTGGCACTTGAGGCTTGTTCCTTCTGAGTTGTTTGCCGAAACCTACTCCTGCATTCAGAATCTTCATCACCGAAGTTGTTACAAATAGAACATTCAATTTCATTTTCAAGAGCAGAAAAGTTATTGTAGGTTCTTTTCATGATCCCAGTCATACTTCTTTGTTTTTGAGCTTCTCTAGTCATGATTGTATTATAGGAAACACATTGAGCTGCTTTGTGACAAAATTTATGACAAGAGAAGCATTGGCCATTGAATAAACTCCTACGATGATCAAATCTACCAACCAAACGATTGTAGTTTCTACTGTCATCCATTCTTGAGGTAGATTGAGAAGATTTTACCTGTGGATGATTATAGCTTTTGTTCATCCTTAGGGTGGATTGCCCCCGATTTACCTGGTAGTCTCTGTTCATTCTTGAGGTAAATTGTCCTTGATTTACCTGGTGATCTCCATTGGGCCTTTTCTCATTCCTCCTTGCTGCATCAAGATAACTTTTGGAGGTGGATGGTTTCTGTGCTTGAGATGTTTCTTCATTATATCCCATACCTGTCTTGATTAGGGGAGAATGCTGCACATTGATAATCTCATCTAGAGTTTCAGATCCTTTAATAGATCTAATATTAAGAGCTTTTGTTTTCTCAATCTCTTTTCTAAGTCCCACAATTTCACATTCTAACTTTTCATGATGTTTTTCCCTTTCAGCCAGTTGAAATTGCAGAGTATCAATAGTCATATTTTTCTCTTCTAAACAAATTTTGAGTTTAGAAATCTCTTCATAAAGACCTTCTTCATCTATAGCATCCATGACATCATCATCTTCAAAAGCCATTAAAAGTCTATAATTATTACCTCGTTCATCTTCATCACTATTTGAGAGTCCACCACTATCTTCATGAGTGTAGTAGCTTTTCTTACTTACATTCTATTTCTTATTCCATCTAACAGGTTCCTTACCTTTGTCAAGCTTGTCTTTCTGAGGACACTTGGAAGCATAGTGACCGACTCTTCCACAAGCAAAGCATTTGAAGGGTAACTTACCTCTGAATCTTGTAGCACCCCGTTGAAGGTTCTTGACAAAATTTGATTCTTCCTCTTCTTCTGACATATGTCCTGACTCATAGTAATCTCCTTTTCCTGAAGCCTTGAATGCAGCTTCTCTCCTGTCTGA
>APFE031194633.1:3124-13490 GCA_000404065.3 Pinus taeda | reverse complement strand
TTTCAAACTGCTTCTTCTCAGCCGGATCTATGGGAGTTGCTGATGGAAAAGTGTACCCTGTATCTATGATATCCCAGACTTCTGTACCAAGAGATTGAAGATAGGTACTGACTCTTACCTTCCAATAGACGAAATTGGTCCCATCAAAAATTGGTGGCCTGATCGAGGCTTCTCTCTCGTAGTTTCTCATGATGAGAGATCTTCCTTCAAGCAATCAAGCTTCTTCTGAAGGACCTGCTCTGATACCAATTCTTGGAAATAATACTGAGAGGGCGGGGGTGAATAAGTATTATCAAACTCTTATCAATTTATACAAATATTTTCAGATCTAACAATTGAAACTTGCATATACCTTCCAAACTTATAATTTAATTACATCTTTAGATGTTTGTCATTAATTTGTATGTGAGAACCATAGAATAATGAGCAGGAACACAAAATAGACAGTCACACCAAGGTACAGAAGATGTAAGGTGGAAACCCAATGTGGGTGAAAACCACCTGCTGCAATATGTCTCTATCTTCTTTCAATTAGAAACTTCTTCTTACAATGATTTTGTACTGGTGCAGTCTTTTACCAGTACGCAGGCTGCAACCTACAGAAATCTACAACCCTCTCTCGTTTTTAGCTTCTTCTCGAAGGGAGCTACAACCCCCTTAGCTCTTTTACTAGCTGAAATAGTAGTACGTAGGTGCTGATCTACAGAAGGCTACTACCTTCTCTTTCCTTCCAGGGACCATGTTTCATCAATTTTCAAACTGGATCCAAAACATCATGTACATGTGCATCACGCAATCTCCTTTAAACAAATAACTTCTCAGAACGCAGTAACCAGAAAATAAAACCAGTAACCAAACACCAATTTAAACCTAGATCTCTGCAGAAACAGATAAAAGACAGCTAAAATATATTTCAAGAAAGGTCCGCAACTTCACTGAAGGAAACCTGCGGATATACGAACTTCTGCCATGACAAGTTTGTGCAACTCCGCACCTGCTTCTTCTCTGGTTCTGCGCACCTCCGCACTGCGCTGTTGCCACTCTCTTCAGTAGATGTGACTTATAATGATTTGCATTACTCTGTAATTTAAGTTATCTTTAAAAAGTGAAAGAGCTGGTTGGTTTGGGCCTAACCAATGCAGATCACTACCCTCTAACTAGTTAGCACTGCATAGTTTGATTCTTGAGAAATATCTTATTGTGGTGTATGATCAGTGCTTAAGTTTTGTATCTTTGTATAGCTTGCATTGTATCCTTTCATTTGTTTCCAAAAACTCTATTATTTAAATACTAATTGTGTGAAGTTTGGAGTCTTTTATAATCCATATCTAGAAAGGAGTTTTTGTGTATGTTTAAGGTCTTTCAGTGTTATGCTTATTTATTTTCATTATGCACATATTGATCTTTGAAAGAATTCATCTATTCCTTAGGATTTGGTTACAGTAATTTTCCATTTGGTAACGACGAGTTTGAGAGACTCTTTGGAAAACCAAGGTTTGATATTGGTTCATGACAAGTTCTTCAATACGAAACTTTGTTCCATATTTTCATAATCTGGTTGTGCAGGATTTACCTTGATTGGCTCTCATTCATTATGTATAGCACGATGAATTGTATATATTTGATGCAAGAATCATTCTTTGGGTATTGGTGAATTTGGTTTAAATGCATTCAACAATATGATATTTGTATTTAACAAGATTTTTCCATAAAATATTTGATTTTCCTTGGAAAATAAATACAGAGGATGTCTTGTTCATTTACATATATTTTGCAACTTATAACATAAGTGAAATGACCTGAAAGAAGATCTGCAACAATATAAGTTTTATTTTATATCATAATATGAATTGCATATCTTTGATGCAAGAATAATTCTTTGGGCATTGGTGAATTTGGTTTGAATCCATTCAACAATCTGATATTTGTATTTAACAATATTTTCCCCTAAAATATTTGATTTTCATTGGAAAATAAATACAGAGGATATCTTGTTCATTTACACATATTTTGCAACTTATAACATAAGTGAAATGACCTCAAAGAAGATCTGCAACAATATAAGTTTTATTTTATATCATAATACATAAATGCGAGATTCAATTTTTTGTATTCTTTTTATCACGGGCTTGTTTATTGTTATCATTTTATTCTTTTAAGCAAAATCCAAATTAGGGGCAAATTCTTGCACAACCTAGTGATTGAAGATTTTATAAGTTTCCTTTGAATATAGCGTGACTAGACAATGAATTTACTTGGTCTAGATATACATGGGTGGAATAAGTTTCTCTGATGTTTCAAATGAACTGGGGTGAGAAGGGTTTGTCAAGAGTTGATTTATTGTTTTTCCATTACTACTTCAAAACCTAATTTTCATCTTTATTTTCCACAACCATTATGTATTGTGTGTTTGTTCCCTCTTGGCAATTCTCTTCCCTTCAAACACAGTTTTGAATCTTTTTCTTGGGATACTTTTATTTATTTGAGAATATTGGACAAACTAAGGTTCTTTTGATCATGAAAGTTATACATTTGATTAACACATATAGTTGGCCACACAATGGATCAACATGAGTACTGTAAGAATGAAAAGTGTGACCAGTGCAAGAATTAGAATAACTAGAGAATGAGAATTAAGATGTGCAAGAATGTTTTGATGTCTTGTGTGACTCCTTTAAGAACTCTTGTGGGATTGCTTGGATTGAGACATGTGTTCCTTTTTATTCTTTCGATTATTTGTCTAAGTTGAAATATCAGTTTTCTTGATAAGTTATTGAGTGAAGTAGCTAATGTCTAGATTGATCAAGTTCCTTTTCTTTTAATGAAATTGTCAAATCTAGTGTAGGAATTGAATTGAGAATTTATGCACTGTTTTCTAGGACATAGAAGTTTGTTAATGATTTTTCAATATTATTGTTTCACTTTTAATGAATACTTTTGATTGTAGGATTGGAGTGAAAAATTATTGTTGTTTGCAGGATAAATTAGGGTTTTGTTTTGCATGTTGCTAGAATCTTTCTCTGGCATTTCCAGTGTTGTGCCTCAAAGTTCACAAAATCCTGGATTGACATTTAAATCTTGGTTCATTAGTCAAACATATACTACACCCAACACTTGACTCAGAGTTTCTCGATACTTCTTTATTTTCTTAAAGAAGCCATCGCCACCGACAGTCTAAGCGATTGAGAAGCTTCTTCTTTGTGTATAAATGTCCCTCATTGGAAATCAAATGCTCAAGATGTGTTTAGTGTTTGTTCTATGATTTGGTATCAGAGCAAGGTTGAGCGTTGGAAGAGTGAGCTTTTTCAGTGAGATAGTGTTAGAAACCGTTGTGTGAGTTTGGGAGACCGTTTTGTTGCAAATCAGTCTCGGAGAGATTGTTGTGTGCGTTTGGGAGACCGTTGTGTTTTAGAGAAGTATTAGAGAGACCAATGTGTGAGTTGTGAGACTCCTGCATTGCAGAGAAGTCGGTGTGCAACCACTGAGAGAAATCACTGAAAGTCGAGATTGTTGCATCACCACATGAGAGAGCAAGACTTGAAGGAGGTTTGCGTTGAAGGAATATTTAAGCTACTATTGAAGTTTTGGTTGAAGGAAATTGGAACCAAGAGTCCATAGTTGTACCTCCTACCTCCTGCTGAAAGCGTGTCCGTTGAAACAACGAGAGAATAAATTGGATTTGATCTTCTACTAGTGCTCATATGTTATTTTTTTTAATATCTGATGTTAAAATTCTTGTAAGGGTTAAATAGTGGTCAATAGAATTTCATCTTTACTAATCCAAAACCCTAAGTTACAGTTTGTGGTTGTTGTTTGTAATTGGGTTTTTAAGTTTATGGAAGGAATTTTTTATGTCTTTTATAAGTTTTCTAAAAGAATTAATGAAGTCATGTAGTCATTGAAATATTTTAGCGAATTAATGAAGATAAGGAGCTATGATGGCAGTGAATGGTGAAATTTTGGTTATATATATATATATATATAAAGGGAGAAGATAGATTAAAAAAGAAAGGAAAGGGGCAGTCATATTGTCCAATGATATTTGAGTTGTGAAGCTTAATATAATTCTATAGCTTGTACTTGAGGTGTTATTATTTGTGATTGAGTAAAAAAATTAATTATTGAATCTGTGAAAAATTAGCATCTTTGTGGTTGGTACTTGAGGATTGATAAGTTTATTGACAATGGCTAATGTATTGGCAGAACGTTATTTATCTGACTCTAACAAGATAGATGGTGAAAACTATACAAATTGGAAGCATAAATTGCAGACTTTTATGGGAGGATACAATATATGGATAATTATTTCTCGAGCTAAAGTCAATCCAATTCCCCCTCAAGCTACAAATTCTGCAATTCAAGATTGGGAACGACGCAAAAACAAAGTGAACATGTTTTTACGTATGTCTGTTAAAGAAAGCATTATTCCACACATTAGAGAGTGAAAAACATACAAGGAGACATGGGACACTCTAAAAACATTGTATGAGACAAAGACTACAAATCAAATATTGTATTTAAAGAGTAAGCTTCTTTCAATCAAAATGGAAGAAAATGAAAACGTCAGTAATTTTATTTCTAGAATTAAGGATTTCAAGGATAAATTAGGTGATGCTGGTGAAACGATATATGGTACAGACTTGGTTACTGTGACATTAAATAGAATTCTTGATGAATATCAAATGTTTATCACTTGTCTTTTAGCTAGAGAGAAGGCTCCTACATTTGATGAGTTGGAAGGTATACTTATGCAGGAAGAAGAGCGGAGAAGAAGTCTTAAACAAAAATCTCCGAATTTAGATTTAGCATTGATGGCTAAAGGGAAGCAATCCTTTAAATGAAAACAATGGAAGAAAAATAAACGGAAAAAGCCATAGGTAAAACCATTTCAAGGTACAACTTCACCAAGGACAAATTCCAAATCAAGTAGAGATGGTGTGTTATTACTGTGCAAAACCTAGTCATTTTTCTAAGAATTGCATGAAAAGAAGGCCTGATCAATTTAAACAAAGACGGAATTCAACAAATTATGTTGATAAAGATGAAGGAATTAGTCATGATTTTAGAAATCTTAAATTATTTGTTTCCAATGCTACTTTATCAGCAGAAACTGATGATGATAAAGCTTGGTTTATATATTCTAGTGCATCAATCCACATGTCATGCAAAAGAGATTGGTTTGAAACTTATCATGAAGTTAATAATGGTGCACACATATGTTTAGGAGATAATAGATCACATGAAATTAAGGGCTATGGTGATATAAGTGTTATGATGCCTAATGGAAAAGAAAAACAAATTCAAAATGTGGTGTATGTTCCAAGATTAAAGAAGAACTTAATTTCAGTCTCTACTATTACAAATCAACATTTAAAAGTTGAATTTGTGAAATCACATTGTTTGGTAAAGGATGTGTAGGAAAACTACAAGGTTGTTTCAAAATGAATGAGAGTTGGAGGATTATACAAGTTGGATGTAATGAATAATGGGCATCAAGCTTTGGCATCAACATGAATGTCAAGTATAGAGCTTTGGCATCAGAGGTATGGACACTTAAATCATAATGACCTAATTTTATTACAAAATAAATTGATGGTAGAAGGCCTTCCAAAGATTAAGGGTGAACACTTTAAATGTGAAGGTTTTGCACTAGGAAAACAACATAGGGAATAATTTCCCATGCATGAAAATAGAAGAAAAAGTTAAATACTTGAACTAGTGCATATTGATGTATGTCGTCCAATCAAAACTAAGTAATTTGGTGGAGTGTATTACTTTCTTGTATTTATTGATGATAGGGCTAGATACACATGGGTGTACTTTATAAGAAATAAAATTGAAGTCTTTAAATACTTTAAATAATTCAAGATATGGTTGAAAAGAAAACAGGAAAGAGCATTAAAATTTTTCGATTAGATAAAGGTGGTGAGTACACTTCAGGATTGTTTGTCAAATATTGCAAGAAAAATGGAATTATGCAACAATTTACAGTACCACATACACCTCAACAAAACAAAGTAGTTGAGAGAAAAAATAAACATTAGTTGAATATGCTTGTAGTATGTTAAAAAGTAAAGGACTTTCTAATAGTTTTTGCGCTAAAGCCATTAATACAATTGTATGTCTCAAAAATAGAAGCCCTACCAAGTATCTTGAGCACAAAATACCATTTGAAGCATTTTATGGTTTTAAACCTAAAGTTAGTCATTTAAGGATATTTGGATGCAAAGCCTTTTCTCATATGCCTAAAGAGGATAGGAGAAAACTAGATGCTAAAGCTATCAAATGCATTTTTATTGGATATTGTCCTGATAAAAAAGCATATAAAATGTATGATCCAAGTACTCACAAGGTCTTTTCAAGTAGAGATGTTATATTTCATGAACATGCAGATAAACAAATAAAAGAAGATGCACATAATGTATAGAAACCTTCTTCTGACATCTTAAGGAAGAAGAAGAAGTGGAATCATCTCAAGCTCAAGAAAGCATGGACATTTCAGAAGACATGTTAAGAAGTCATAGTCCACAAAGAAGTGATGAAGGTACTCCAAAGAGAAGAGGGAGAGGAGAAGGTACTCCACAAGGTAATGAACCTCTAAGAAGGTCAACATGACATATTCAAACCCCTATTAGGTATAATTATTATGCTTTAATGTCTCAAGTAATGACTCTTTTTGAGCCTCTAAATAATGAAAAAGCTAAAAATCATAAACATTTGATGGAAGTTATGAAAGAAGAATATGACTCTATAATGAAAAATGAAACTTTGGAATTAACAAAATTACCTGAAAATAAAGTCCCTATAGGATCAAAATGGTTGTACAAGACAAAATTTAATGCAGGTGGTAGTGTAGACAAGTATAAGGCAAGATTGGTTGTTGGCTTGATGGGGCCTGACCTAGGTTCATCTTTAACTACACCAAGCAACAAAACCCTAACTATTGTCCCTTTTGGCAACAACCTGTGTAGTGTAGGTTGCAGACTCACCTAAGGAAGTATTCGGGGATGCTAGAACAAGGTTTCTACATCTAGAGGCCTGTGTGATGGTTTCCTAAGGTTCTTAGGGTTTAGATCTACCTTCATGCAAATCTATTCCTTCTGAATATCAACTACAACAAATCTATCAAAATGCCCTTCATATTTTCATGAAGGTACTTAATTGTACTTATCATGCAAAAATATTACAGATTTACTAGTTCCATGCAGTAAATCTGTATCCTTATGGCCTAGATCTGTCGTCACGTAGATCTACCCTTTGCGGATAGCTAACTACAGTAGATCTATCTAACGACTTACCATTCTTCGCGAAGGTGGTTAATTATACATTTTATGCATAAATATTACATATCTTCCCGTTTCGCGCAGTAAATAAGCATTAATTCACCTAAAATATATCCTAGAGTGAAGATACATAAACTTAAATACAAGTAAATAACAAGGCAGAGATGCATCAAAATTGCTCCCAAACAGTCGTTATTCTAACTAAGCGTTCAATTAAAGACTTCTCCTCCCTATGCACTAAGTTGCAGGGGCCCACGCACTCAACTTGCGGACTTACCAAGGTCTCCTCACACTCAACTGCAAGAGCCTTCCCCTTTCGCCTAAGCACATGAAACAAACTTTTCCTGCATTAACACCTTTCCCTTACAATGATTATTCACTTAAATTTATCTCCAAGACTTGCTATGAATCATCTATTTATAGAATTTTTTTTACAATACCATGGTCCAAAAACCATGGGCAGGTCTCAAAACAACTCTATCACCTACCCAACTAAGGGGCTAAATCCCCTTTGACTCTAGTTAGCTTCGTTCTCCACGTTCCACATTCCATGAAGACTTTAACTTTGCTACAGAAATATATTACAAAAATGACTCAAAACTCAACAAAATTGACCACAGGGACTCCATCCCAACAGGCCCCCAGCACAAATATGGTGACTCACCCTCGAGTCACTCAGATGGCGCCTCGATATTGTTTCGGAGTTCACTTAACTTGATTCGTAATGCTTCAATGTTAGCAGAACCCTATATTGTGGCTTTTTGCACTTCCTCCACTAGAATTTTTGTCGTTGGGCCTTCCACCACCAGGCACATCATTCTCTATGTCTACTGAAGTGTCTTCAACTTTTCCTAGATTGACAGAGTAAGCCAACATGCTTCCTCTATCCATGGTTTTATTCTAGCCTTTAGAACGACCTCTTTTCATTGCGTCTCTGCCATTTGTGATTACAGTTGTTTTCCTTCCTACAACTGAGTGGGGCACTGGACTAGCGCCAAAGTGCGCGTAGTCGCCCTGATTTCATGAAACTGTTGTTGTGTCTCCTAGATGTCTTTGTCAAGTTTCTGTAGGTTTGGGTACTCTTGCAGCATTTTCCATAGCCCCATGGCATGTTTGAATATTAGCATGCATCTTGTGACTATTGCATCTAAAGTTCCCATGCTCTCCTTGATGGCTGCTCTGCGTTGCTTTCAGACCTCTGGTAGAGTGGTTGCCTGCAATTTCAACTACAGCTATATGATATTCATTTGGAAGTCAAAGGTTATTCGACCAATCTCATCTTTCGATTCTCTCATTGTGGTAACCAACTTCTGAAACTTCACTACTGCTTCTGCATCCTATGGAATATGAAGTTCTGGCAACGTCTTTCATGCTTGTGCAATTGTTGCCTCCAAGCTCTGGCTTCGCATGGCCAATGCTTCCTTTTCTTTCAGTGCCTGAGCCTTTTTGGCAAAGATCTGATCATTGTTCATCTTGACCTCATTTATGATTGATAACGTGCAATGCTCTCTGATCCTGAGCTCGTTTGGGACCTGTTGTGCCTTCCAAAACAACCCCCCATTTCATCTTTATTATTATTCACAAGATCATTAAAATATGAAATGGGTCCCTTTCAAAATAAAATTGATGTCAATAACCCTTACTTTATGAAATTCCAATAAATCCAAGAAAAGCAATATTCCTTTGAAATATTGGAAATAAAGCAAAATGTATGCGTCAAGCAATCAAAAGCCCAAACCCCCACCCGATAAAGCTATCGGCGATATCGGCCATCGGCATTCCCTTGTACATCACTATTGCGCCCATCGGCCAAAGCCCCAACCCGATATCGGCAATCGGCCATTTTCTTGAGCATCATTATCATGCCTATCAATGAAGTCCCGACCCGATAAAGCCATCGGCGATATCGGTGATCGGCGGTTCCCTTCGTATGTCAAGTACTGCTCATAGACGCTTCCCCGATCCGATATCGGCGATCGGCGATCGGTGTTTTCCCTTGCCAAAATCTTAACGTGCATAAGCCTTTCCCCCGATCCGATATCGGTGATCGGCGATCGGCGTCGTTTGAAACATTGTTAAATCTATCCTCCCGCCCCTCCCCGATCCGATGAGATAAGGCACAGTTCTCCAGAAGAAGCCGTTAGAATGATTGGAAAGCTCGGATTAATGACAATTAAGGCATAATCATTCCCGTTCGGCCGCCGGTACGCCTATTACATGATTCAAAAGATCTTTAGGCGAATATTACACTAATAAGCATTTATAAGGTGGCAGGTCCTATACGGCCCCTTAATGAACCCATCCTTTCAAATCTGCCTATAGATCATATCCGCACTGTTTTAATAAAGGCCAAGTATATCGACGTTCTTCTTATTTTTCTCTCAGTTGTGAGTTTTATTATTATCTCAGTATTACGCCAAAACCACTCTTCTATGCAGATTACAGAGTTGTCAAAGCAATTCAGGCATTATGGGAAAGAAGCAGAAGAAGGTTGCAGGCGCTATTGAATCACCGTCCACGCCACAACCAATCGTGAACAGTAAGAAGGGATTGATATCAGACACAACATGCGCGGGACTCGCCAGAACTACCTGGCAGGGGACTTATGATTTGCTGGAAGCCGAGAAGCCTGAGCAGGTGGTAGAAGAAGCTACCGCAGATTCTACCAAGAAATCAGAATGCAATCTTAAGGACTTGGCCGACTCTTTCCTACATAGGATAGCGGCAAGAGAGCAAATGCTTCCCTACACTGATGTTATCAAATGGGTAATTGAGGAAATTTCTATCAAAGACAGAACCTTCATTGCAAAAGATGGAAGGATTTTTGGGTCCTTCAAGCCAGAGGATTTGAGGCAAATGTATCATTTGCCTATGCCGGAGAAGGTTTACAATAAGGCATTTCTCGAGAAGTTTGCGAGTAAGAATGAAACTGAGTCCGAGCCTATCAAGGATTGGAGGCAGAACCCAGCTAAACACAAACATGAAGCCTCCGGTAAGTACTCAGTCGATTCCTTGTGTTCACCCTATTGCTATGCCGCTATAATGATGTGTAGATTATGGGGTCTTCACGACTCCACCAATTT
>APFE031194632.1:0-20309 GCA_000404065.3 Pinus taeda | reverse complement strand
AGAGGGTAAGAACCCGTGTTGTCTGTCAAATTGCGATATTCATTTTTATTCAGTGAGGTATGATGGTTTTTCTCAGTCATATTGATCAGTGAAGCATGATGCCACTGATAACACTGAGAAAATTCAGTTTTTGAGACTGTAAATCATTTAGGATCATTTTGATAAGTCGTGTTCAACATATACTGTTGTTTCAATGCCCCTCTCAAAGTAGACCAATTAGGCAAACAAAAGATATTTTAAAGTGTTATCATTTGACTATGGCTGGAGAAAAGATCAAGTTACACATACCATATAACTACAACAGGCAGTGAAATGCAAAATAATAATAGTGAGCTTAAAATTCAAAACCTTTCTGCAGAGCATTCACAAGTCCTACCGTCTCAACATGCTCACCCATTTAAAGGGTTGGTTGCTGATGGGAAGTTGTAGTGAATCCCACAGTCAACAGAATAGATTCCAGAGAATAAATATATGTGGCCAGCTTTCAGTTTGGATCAAGGACAGTATAGAACATCCGATGTGAACCCTCTGATTTCTGGATAATTTCTTTTCTGCATTTCCTAAAGCCCACTAGAGCAAAGCAAAACCATAAGTTTAGAAAATTCAGAATATTGAACTACTCTATCAAGAAGAAAGTTCCGACCAATAGCATTTTTGAGCTTACACAAACCTAGTAAGACCATTCTCAGAACTAGAAAGAAATACCATTACTATTTACCATCTTCAAGAAAACAATGAATCCATCCATGCCCATTCACTAACAGGGGATAGATAATCTGGAATCATGATGAAAATTTCAGTAAGTTCACTTTATCATTAACCATTGGTTCTCTTGATATAACCTTGATAAGTGATAAGAAAAATTTAGCTTTACTTTACAGTATCATTATCAAAGTCATTGAAAAATTGGCAATTGAAAAATAGCATCAGAAAGAATACTGCAACCACTAGTCCCAGGGTGGTTGAGCTAAAACATAATGGCAGGCCTCAAAGAGTAACCGGGGGTAGGCTTGGGTCTGTAAAATGTGCACACAGTTAATGACCTCCCGGGGCCATAAGTTCAACCCAATCTCCATATGCCCCTTTCAATAAGTCAACATGCTGGAATGGCTCATGGTGTCAAGTTTTTGGCTGAGCTCCATGAGATAAGTACAAAATTATTCAATTGCCGATGAATTTCGGACTGCCTGTAGATGTCTTACGAAATGGCAGTTGGGTTTGGTTCAACCAGACAATTGTGTAAGGATTATATGGCCGTTCCTAGCTTCTTTAACATTGCGCCCTTGTTGCAGTATTTTTGGAAGCAGTGACAAGTAACAGTACCGATTTTCACAGACGGTGCAGAGCACTGTAAGATTATTTGAATATCCCTTTTTTGACATAATTGAGAAGCTGTTTTAAGAGTTTGAAAGGCTGCTTTTAGAGTTTGAAAGTCCGGGATCGCCCTAGAATTCATGGGCCAAATCCAACCTAACACATATTGGCTGATATTGTTCAACCCAAAAAAAGTATATCTAAGCTTCTATATTTTAGACTTTCATAAGCAGAAGTTACATGCTTGAGGTGATCTTTGCGAACCCATTTGTGGGATGCTATGAGCCATTATATTTCCAGGGATAGTTTCTAAAACCAGATCTTTTATGAATTAACTTGTAATCTGCCAAATATAATGCAATATGTTCTTAGTTGGTGAAACCCAAAGTTTCATCACTCGGTGGTTATTAGACACCCACATTGGCCAACAACTGCAGTCATGATATGTTAAAATTAGGTGCACATCTGGACAAATCCACCAATATCCATTTCACAAACTGTGACAGATGAATTAATTCATTCTGCAAGCTGGCTTGTCATTTGCATTATTGCCAGTAACATAGAGTTAACAACTAACATGGGTACTTATTGAAATAGGGAATCTCAGTGAACAGTAGTCCTCCATTACTCCAAAACATTAAAGGTAAACGATGGATGTGCTTCTGTTCCATTTTCATTTACCATTTTACTTGAAGCAAAGCAGGCAATACTTTGTTTAAAAATGTACAAATGTTCAAGTTCATGTAAAGAAACTAGCTTTGAACATTACAAACAAAGTCTTATAGCGAGAAACCCCTTCATCAAAAAATTTGTCTTCAATTTTCAATGAACAAAACAAATAAAGTGAGTTTCAATATCTCTGTTGTTAGTATACAGTATCAATATGAGAGTGGATAGAAACAAACACAAAATGAAGATGTACGGTTTGTTGGAATCTTTCCTTTAAGTAATGCATTTGTTCATGTTCTCAAAGGAATATTTCCTTTAAGGAATGCCTTGTTGAAAGTGAACGAGGCAAGAAGCAACATCTTAAAGGAAATGCTTGCATCCCAAATTTTTTGCATCCTTTTGTGCTATTTATTTTTGTCATTATTGAGTGATTGATATTTTAGACCTCAAAAAAAGCATAAAAGAGGTTTTATATTTATATATATGTTGAATAACTTGCTAAGATTGAAATTTTGGTTTTGATGTCCTTGCATATTGTTTGACCAGATTAGTTCAAAATGGGTAAGCGAAAGAAATGGCAATATATCATGGATCTTGAGGTGCAAGACCTCAAAGGCAAAATGACTTTCTCCAGTAAAGACTTGGTTTGGGCAGAAATAAATACAAAAAACAATGGTATTGATCGTGTTGCTGTAATCCCGTTATGACGAGTTGCTGACTTTATCAAAGGAGAGGAAGAAAATCCTATTGCTCCATGTAAATTCGTACGAAAAACAAAGGGTAAACCAAAAGAAAGATCTACTGCTGCATTGCAATATGATATGTGAGTATTTAAAATATATATTGTTTAGATATTTTGAAACCACGGTTATCTTTCTTTGTATGTACTAACAATTTAAATTTTTGGTTTAGTTATCATTGTTCATTTGGCCCAGAGGACAAAAGAGGAAATATTTCAGCTAAACGAAGGACCTCATTTGTGCAGAAGAGGGGTTGCCAATGCTACTTTATTGTGAAAGTTATGCATGAAATTCCTGATAGAGCAATATTAACTTTCAATATATATGAACATGAAGATGGGGAAGGTTGGGCTTGTCATGGTCAATGTGACACTTCAGGTGAGACCAGGGCCTTGCTTAGGCCAAAGCTTTCGAGGGACATTGTTGGATATGTAGAGAGTTGTTTCTTTTTGGGAGTGCCTATTGATGTAGTGTATAGAACACACATTAAGAGACATGTTGACATCGATGTGGCAGCTCGAGATAGAGATTTCTTCTTATGCAGGAAAGATATTGTAAACATTTATAATAGGTTGGCGAAGGGAAATTACCAACTTCACAAAAAGGATGAAATGAGTGTAAACCTTTGGTATCAAAAGCATCGGGAAGATTTTTTCTTTTACCAAAAGCCCAATGGTGTGGAGGTCCCTTTTATAATAGGGATTCAAACAAAGTGGATGTTGGAGACAATGGTCAAGCTATCGCACAATAGCTTAATAGCCATGGATTCAACATTTAACACAAACAAATATGGGGTAAGTCATATGCCAATGATTTATTGAATATATTTATTTAAGTTGTATCCATTCAAAATGATTAATAACTTGTATTTGAATTTATGTAATGTTGAAAATGACAGTATCAATTGTATACACTCGTGGCATTTGATGAACAACAAAGCGGGGTGCCTGTTGCATGGGTCGTGGCGTCACGAAACACATCAGATGATATTGCAATATGGCTGGAGTAGCTCATGCGCAAGTGTTTCCAAACCTGTCCTGATTGGAAAGTCAATGCTTTCATGGTTGATGATGCACTGGCTAAAATCAGTGCCTTGAGGTAACTTAACATTGTCATGATATAACCAAACTTGCATTTTTTCTAAAAATACCACACTAAAATGCATTGAATATGGCAGGAGGATCACAGGTTGTGATGTGATCTTATGTGTTTGGCATGTACGGAGGGCTTGGTTGAAAAATGTCAATCGGTTGGCCACTAGTTCCATAAAAGCCAAAGAGATGTTCAGTGAGGTAGGTTTCATCATGAAACACACTCTCAATTATGAAGTGGAAGATGCAATCAATCAATTTTTTTTATCAAGTTTGCAGATGAAGAGAAGTTCTTAGACTATTTCAACAAGAATTGGGTCACTGGAGATAAGATTCGTAAGTAAACATTTTTTTTCATACTATATGCCTTTTTTTCTTTTATAAAGGTGATATAGTGAGACTGACATCGTTATATTTGCAATTAGGTATGTGGGTGAAAGGTTGTCGGGAGTTTCCTCATGCAAATCAGGAGACCAATAATGCTGTTGAGTCATACCATTGTTACCTAAAAACAACATTTCTATCTGACAGAAGGAAAAAATGTGCCCGGAGGATGGATTAGTTATTGCATATGCTACTAACAACAGTTGAACCTTGTTATCGGTTCAAGGAAATCTTAAAAGAAGAAGGATTTCTAAACAACTACAAGAGAGAAAAGCAACTAGAATCATCAGTGGAACGAGCAAGAAAAATTATGGATACTAATTGTTGTCCTCATGAGAACATAACCCGTGCTTATTGGGTGAGAAGTCAGACAGATCGAGATAAAAAATACCTTGTCACCTGGTATCGTAAGGATTTTATAACGTGTGAATGTCCATGGTCTATCCGTGGAAACATTTGCAAGCATGCCATAAAGGTTAATTGGTTGTATTTCCAATCAGATAATTCAAATCCGTTGATTCATCAGCATGCAGAGGATAACATATGCAATGACCCACCTGAGATCAATATAGAGCCTCAAAACCATGATGAAGATGTCGATGCTACTCTTATGGCCACAAATGTTGTTGATGCAGATGCCGAGGCACTTCATTTGGCAAGGGAGGAGTTGTTTAGCTATACACATCTCATTTTAGATAATCCTCCTACTACTTTGGCGAAGACAATCTAGTTGACTGATATGCTTAAAAAAATGTTGGATGAAGCCAATAATTTGCACGTTACTGATTTTGAATTCACACCTGGATTGGAATCTCTTGATCCATCTTTGAAGAGGAACAAGAGTTCCCTTAGCCCCACAAAGAAAAGAAGAAGCAGCAGAAAAAAAAATGGTTTGGAAATTGATTTAAATGTTGATCCATCAGAATATGAACCATTTGAGTTTCGATACCTCAATAAGCGAGGACGTCATCGATCAAATAATGCCGTCTCTATGGTTCCAGGTTAGTTTCATGTGTTGAATATAGTCATGATTTTAGATTTAAGTATTTAATCATCACTATTCTTTAACATGTGGTATGTTTATTTTTATAGCAATGCAACAATCCCCAACCATGGCAATAACCCAAGACCAAAGGGAGATGCAAGACCATCCAACCTTACTTGCCATGCCAGGTACATTTGACACTCTTTCATTGTGTGTGTACATATACCTTGATGCTCTAGAAAATTTCTTTGCGATAACGTTTGACATTTTTCTAGGTAACTATAGAATAAGTGGAGAAGCATCATCTTCTACCATGACTGATCATCTACAGAAGGACTTCAACTCTAGTGGGAATCAATGAGGTATGCACAAAGAATAGATAAGCTAGGTTATTATGGCGTCGTCAGGTGGCCCTTTATCATATGATAAGTATATTTATGTTTTCCCATTGTTATGTTGTTGTAAAAATACCTTTTTCATAATCTGTTCATGGACACAAATCAAACCCCTTATTTGGAATTTTGAAGCCTGATTTGGTATTTTTGAAGAAGATTACAAACTTGCCCATGCCCAGGTCTGATACCACTTGAAAGCTTGGTATTGCATATTCAAGTGTCAATGTTTGATACATTGGATGCTTGTGTGAATTTATTATCTTTCCATCATGGATCTGCATATCATATCTTTGTTTAGATGGACATAATGAATCACTTCTAGAGGCTATAGTTTCTTTTTTCTCCTTGTAAACAAATAAGCCCTTACATCCATACCAACCAATACATTATGCATCCTGTCCATACTCTATAACCTTCAATGCTTACATAAATACAAGTTTGTAGTTTTATAAAGTACACAAATAAAAAATATGTCCGTACCAACCAACACATTTGTCTCCTTTACATAAGAAATCATGGTGCTGTCCATGCTTTTGATGCCTTCCTCATGTCATTTGTGCTGTAGATGATCCCTCCTCTTGTCAATTAATGACCTGAACCACTAACTTGACACTGCTTCATTGTGCACTATGACATTTTTATCTAACTTCTTCGGAAAATGAGGCACTGATGTGAGTGTCCACGTTTGTGGAGCCCAATATTAGTATCTTCTGGGAAGGGCTTTAATTATCATTGACTGCTGGGGTGGACTTCTGTTTTTTGGCTTCTCTATTTTCTATCTGTGTAGGCAGTACTATTTCTGAGTTTATAAACTGAAAAACAGTTTTAAGTGTGGTAGCTTTAATTTCTCTCTTTTACACTTTTCATTTAATTCACAATAACAAAATTAGCAAGAGAATCTGGTACACAAATCACTTACTGCACTTATATGGTGATGTGATGAATGTGGAATGCCCTTGAATGATTAGCCTAGGGTATTTTACTGGAGAATTTGGGATGGGGGATTATTCATTGGTTTGTAATGGTTAGAGTAGATTCTGGAAGATAACAAATGGATAATATTTGAATGGGGGAGGTTGAGATGATTCCCATGCTTCATGTACTTGGGCAGTTGAGTTTAGTAGCATAGAGTTGCTGAGAAACTAGTGTTTTAGAGAAGAAGAAACGAAGCATTGATCAAAACAAAGCTGAAGATGCCCAAGGTAACAAGCTGCTCAAATTTACATCCTTGGTGAGTGATTTTCACGTTAATGTGGTTAGAACGGTAGTAATGCTGTTTAATTGGACTTTTAACCTCCTGAGTCTCAAATCCCTTGGATCTTATTCTAGGGAAAGCTTTTCTTTGGCTACATCGATTGCTCTCCAGACTTATTATGAAGCTCCTGACAAGTGGCAAGAACTGATTTAGACTAATCTAATTTCATCTTAATTGCAATCTCTTGGAAGCCATTTCTTTCAGCGAGTCCAATTGTTCTAATCTCTAAAGCTTTGTTGAAACTATCGGTCCTGATGAAGTGTTTTAACTTACCACTTGATCTAGTAGTAGTCCCTTAGGAGCCCCTCCTAGGAACCCTGCTAAATTGAGCGATAACAGGTCTGATGGTTTATCTGGTTATTAAATCCATCTAGGAAGATGCACACACAACAAATCTGTCCAGGAAGATCCATACATAGCAAGTCTCTCTCTCTCTCTATGAAATTTTGGTGGGCTGGTCACCACAATTCCAGGCTGAGGAAGTCTCAAGGCAGCGGGAGGATGCCGAGACCTATTCTAACGTACAACAACGAGGTGTTTGAGGTTGTCTAGAGGCCGCAGGGCTAAAGTTTGTTGAGCAGCTTATCATTATTACAGGTTCCTACTAAGGCTGTTTTTAGGGCAGCGGTGCAGCATTAAACCTATCCCAAGGAAGCGAAAACCTTATCCAGATCTTCTGGGATCAGGCAAGACCTTAAAAACCATCTGTGACACATACATGTTCAGATTTGGATAACAGAGCATCCAAACAACCTTCCTGGGCAGTGGCTTTCCCCCTGAGACGACAGTAATGCCAGCACAACAAGGGTTGGGAATATTATTGTACGATAAGAAGAATTTTGGTAGGAAGGGTTTGTCACAAACCCTCCTAGGCAACATAACAAGTCTCGGAAATAGTACCAAGAATCCTGAAAGATTTACAACTGATAAACTGTGAGTTGCTAAGTAACAGTATAGCTAAATATAGCTGGTTGTGTTAGAATAATTACTACAGTTCTGTTATTAAATTATTAGGACTGTACAAGACAGGATTTGTAGAGTGAAGTGTTGGACATATTACTCATTTCGTATCATTGAAATGGTATCATGTGCCTGAGTTATCAATGCAATTGAATGTGGAATTGTGACCTAACTGGTGGAGGGTTGTAATCTACTGTTTATTGTGAGCTAACTGGTGGAGAATTGTACTCTATTGTTTATTGTGCACTTAATATCACTACTGTCTAAGATTGGAATTAAATACAGTCATCTGGGTGACTATGGTTATATGTTTTTGATAACCCTAAGGGAAAAATTACCCTAGGATACTATAGGTGATCTCTTGAAAATGTAAGTAAACACAAAATCACACCAAGGTTGGTGTGTGCTGCTACATGCATGCTCTATCTAATGTCGAATAGGGTTGATATAATCAGCACCTCCAATATATGAATAGGGCGGCCCATCATCAAGCTATGAATCACCTCCATACACTACAATTGAATATGCCTCTCCAAAAGTTGACCTACATGCTCCAACAACCTCCCCTATTTTCTACCATATATATTATAGATAACCTGTTGTAGCCTCAACCAACAAAAGCTTAGAAGGTCTCTTCAAGGTAAACATGCAAAAAAAAATCTCTCTCATTCCTGCCCTCGATTAGACCTCCACATGATGCATGCCATAAAAAAAATAGATCCAGAAAGAACACCAAATCAGGTCATGAGTTAGGGCTTGATGCCCTCTTTCGAAAGAATGAAAAGTGTTGCAATACATCAAAGATTGTGCATGTTGTTGTCCCAAAAATATTGAAGTAATAAAAGTACATCCCCTTGCTGATTTTTTGTACACCCAAAGAGACAACCAACAAAGGTAAGTACAAATTGTTAAAGAATAGGCAAAAATGCAAGTAGACATTAACAAGAAATCGTGTTCAAAGCTAAAAAACTGATCTCATAACTAGAAACCAAACTCTATGGAGCACTCTTCGAAGTACAAATACAGATAAGAAGATCAGTAGCGTAATAATACTCCACCCTAGAAAAAAATAATGCATATAAACCCAAGCCAGGTAGCTTTGTTCGAAGATGACACCACATGGGAAGATGTACTAACTAAAGTGGTTAGATAAGTGCATAGAATTAGCCATCAGAAAAAAGAAAAAGTAAATTTCAAAACTCAACCACAACTACACATGTGGATGAGATAGAGGCTGATATTGTGTTGCTGAAACTCTATGCAATTGTATTTGGAAGGCAGTATCTATGGGACAAAAATGCAAAGTTTCAACAAAGACTAAACCAATACAAGTTTGTCAAGGATGAAAAGTTCCGAGAAAGAAAATTTCGGACTCCATGGGAGAGTCCAGGAGTGCCATGGGAGGACAAGCAAAGTGCCACAAGAGCACAGGAAAATTCCCACAAGACGCAAGTAGAGTACAGTCTGATCATCATTGGAGTGCACTTAGGAGTAATCACCCAAAACAAACCAGGGAGCATTTTGTTTTGGGTAGGAGACTGTTCCCAAGAGCACTCTCACAATGCTCATGTTCAGAGCACAATTTGAGAGTAGGATTGTCCGGGGAGAAGCAATTCTAGTATCACTGCTCCAAAATCAACTATTTCCTTGCCTCATTACTGAGATTCTCTTTAATTGTTTTCCTACTTCTACTTCATTTATTTCCTACCTCAACTTAATTGTTTTTTCTTTTGACATCTTTATCACTAGTTGTCCCCAATTCTCTCCCTCTAACTCTTATCTGCCTTTAACAATATTTCAATGTTAATGCTAGCCTATATCATCTTCTCAACTTATATTTCCTCTCCTAACTCCCTTTTATATTTCCACTTGTTTTCCCCTCTAATTATTCTACCATAATGTCCACTATTCCTTAGGATTTTGACTCAAAATTTTATTATGGATCCTTCACCCTTGGATGCTAGGAGAAATGCTTTTGTTTCAACACAGCACACTCTTATGCCTCTAAATATAGCCCTGGAGACTACCAGCGTGGATCATTCTCCTTGTGATATTCTTAGAGACATTCTTGTGGGAAACCAGTGATAACCAATAATACTATTAACATTGGGGAGGATTAAGCAAGGACTACCTTCTCATTTCGCCTTTTTCATATCTATTGCTACTTGTGATAATTAACGATACTATTAACATTGGGGAGTATTAAGTAAGGACTTCCTTCTCCTTTCCCCTTTTTCATATTTATTGCTACTTGTCTGATTTATTTTCCTTTAAAAATGTTTAGGGTTATAGCCTTCTCGTTTTATTAGGTCCTTTAGAAAGAAGTTTCTTTTAGACTCCTTTTGTCATTGTTATAGAACTTTGCATTCCCAGTTCCATTGAACTATTTAGGTCATAAGTGAGCATTAATATAATTGGTTTCTTTCATTCTTTCTAGATTCTCTTGGTGTCAGATTTTTCTGCCTCTATTGAATCATTGATAAAATTTGAGGTTCTCCTTACCCATTTCCTTTCGAGTCTTTACTTATCCTTTCGGCTGTCCCTATTTTTATCTGATATTGCAAAATTTTCTTGTGGTTTGGTGATCAGTTTGATCCAAACTCTCATTGCACGTCCACATTCATGACATAACCTGCATTTAAAAGATATTCCTTCATAATCTAATTGTTGTTCTCAAGCACGGTCAAGCAGACTAGGAACAAATTTTCAAGGAGTGTTACAGCTCCAGATTAAAGCAAATTCTGCATATATGACATTTCCCAATCCCTTGTTTGAACTGACAATCTTACATACTTGCCCAGAACTTCCCTTCAAAATCTTCCTCATTTCAAACACCACAAAAAGAAGAAGAGCCTCTTTCACACTAGTCCAGTATTACACATATAATCCCACCTCGTTCTAAAGCCACCGCCCCTCACTGAAACATTGTTTCTCTATCCTCAAGGTTTGTGAACCTTTCAGTAACATAACTTCTCTCACAAAGCATGATTTCTGTTTGTCCTTTCAGATCCCAATTATTTCTCACCCACCATCTCAGGGCTCCCGAAGAAGACCCAAAGCCTAGAAATCTACAAATTACGTGGTTCCTTAGATAACTTAGCTTTACTTGAACCCTTGGTGTTTCTTCTACTTTCAGCAGGCACCCATTCAGCCATCTCGTGGGAGGAGCTGTCATCCTCTGTTTCAATACCTTCACCCTGGTTTTCCCGATTTCTCCAAAGTTGCTGTTGGTGGCCCCTTTGGGTCAGATGTTCCTTCTGTTCTGTTTACCGCTCTTCTAAACCAGATATTGTACTTGATTATTTGATACCTATTTTGTCCAAATTTACTAAAACCCTGTCACTCCCACTATATCGCACAGTAGTAAGTCCATGCTAAACCTTGTAATTAACCTGAAAACTAGACCTCAGTTAAAATACGTAAGTTATTGACAAGCAATTTAACCGAATTATCACTCTATAGTCTTCCAAAAATACTTAGCAAGTGATTGAATCATCATCGCCGAAATTTCCAGAAATATGTAGCTCGTCACTGATTTTCATTGCCCAAGTTTAGAAAAGTACCAACCCAGTAATAATTTTTAACAGGGCAAAACTCTAAAACCTTTGCATTATAGTTCTCATTATTCCACTACCTATGTGAACAATTTATAGAGACATTATTAGGAAAGCGAATAAAATTCAAAAACATTACAAAGAAAAAGGGCATACCTACCAATAAAATTCACTCTTAATAAAATTCATTTAGTGTAGTTTAAAGCATATTTTATGTGTTAATTTTGTGGTTTCTCTTCAATCAGTTCCAAATGTGTTAACAGATTTGAGTTTGTTGTAATTTGTTTAGCTCTTAAATCTTAATTTTTGTCATCTGTTTGCATTATGAAGATTAGCTGATACTTAGTATCGCTTCAATTTTTTATGAACTTGTAATAGAGAAAGATCCTGTGAATTTAGTTGAACCTTTATATTTGTGGGTGATCTTGAAATGTCAGCCTTTTGGTGGTCTTTTGTGTTAAAATGTTTCTTGCCACAAATAGCATAATGCGAATAGTTGTTCATGAGACTAATGTAGCACCATGTTGTTCTGAATCAGGTTTATCATCCAAACATTAACTCTAATGGTAGCATCTGTTTGGATATCCTCAAAGAACAGTGAAGTCCCGCACTGACAATCTCTAAGGTCCTTTTGTCAATTTGCTCTCTTCTGACTGACCGAAATCCTGATGATCCTCTTGTTCCTGAAATTTCTCATATATACAAGAGCCAAAGGTCTCGTTATGAGGAGACAGCAAGAGCATGGACTCAAAAGTATGCCATGAATTGATTCCACTCTTGTCATATGAAAGCCAGGGAAGAATTTGCAGTTCACGAAAACTTGGTTTTGCCTATATCAAGTTTGAATCTTCCTCAAGTCAGGAAGACAGGAAAATCATTGTTGATGCTACAAGATTGAAACTTATGGTGATCAATCAATCTCATATGATATAAATGAATATGGTGTCTATTTGTACATTTATAAGTGGAATTTGGTGCTTGATTCATAATTAACAATGGATTTTGGCTTGATTCAAGCATTGAGGATTTCCTTCATTTGTTAGTTTTTTGTAAGAATATTAGTATGGTTTCTATTGCTTTAAATAATTCTATGCAATTTCTTGAGCAAAGTCTTTTCTTAAGTGTGTTTTCCAGGTGCCATTAGATAAGCTTTATTGATGCAGCCTTCTTGTCGTTTTCCTCTATTTTGCACAAAGTAGTTTCATGGTTTAAGATTAACATCTGGCTGTATGGTTGTATGTTTATAGCTCATACCTCTAATTTAACCGATCTGGTTTTGGAATTTCAGTTCCCTCTGGGATTAGGAATGTTGTAAGATATACGTGGATATAGTGTTATAGATGATCCCTCCTCTTGTCAATTAATGACCTGAACCACTAACTTGACACTACTTCATTGTGCACTATGACATTTTTATCTAACTTCTTCGGAAAATGAGGAACTGATGTGATTCATCTTAATGCAAAAACTTATAAGATTCGACAAACCCCTGTTCAGCATTGAAATTGATGATAGCATTCCATGTTATTAATTATCAATGTGTCTAATATTTTGACCCACATCTATGTATATTTATATCAGAAAAACTTTATAATCATGGCAAGGAAACCAATGTGCCTACTTATAGATTACAATTACCAACACCATAATAAGATGCATCTATTTTCCAGGTTATCCTCTTAAAGTGGACCAAAACCATTTCTCTAATTGCTCATAGATTGCCAACACTTATGCATGTTTAAGAATGAGATAGTTAGCACAAGAACTATTTAGTTTCATGATAATCTATTACGAAAATACCATTAAGTAATGCACTGAGTTGAAGTGCACTGTGGTCAATGGATGACTATGGTTGGTGTAAAGTGAGTTGAAACGCATTGTGGTCAATGGATGATTATGGTGGTTGCAAAACCCCTCTTGAAATTTATGGTATTCATTATTGCCTCTTGGAATTTTATGGTATGTCTATTTTAAATCTTTGGAGTTGAAGTGCATTGTGGTCAATGGATGATTATGGTGGTTGCAAAGCCCCTCTTGAAATTTATGGTATGCATTATTGCCTCTTGGAATTTTATGGTACATCTATTTTAAACCTTTGGACTGTTTAGTTAACTTGTCCTTGACCAACATCAATGTTGCCAGCACAGCCTCTCCTCCTGAGCTAAGCCACTGTCGAACCATCTTTGGACTGTGCCCCTTGAGATGTAGATGTACTACATTATCTTTGTTCCCACTATCAATCTAGACTACTCATCATGGTTATTTGCTAACGGATCCTCTTGAGGAACTTCCATTCCCTTCAGCTTACAATCACTAAAAGAGTACAGTAACAAATTTTGCATAAATGGCGGGGAATTTTTCCTAAATAACCAAATGCATGCAATGAGCACACAGAAAAGAAACATGAAATCACCATTTGCAGTTTCCAACTTTAAGGATAATATGATCTTTTAATTCCTCCTCTTCAATGTTAATTTGGATATTTTTTGCTCCCCTTGTTTATCTGTTGAGTGTTACAGGGTCCAACTCCAAGACACTACCAAACAGGAATTCTATTTTTGTGAAAAGCCCTGGTGCCTTAAATTCATTAGGAAGGTAAAGCATTCTAATCCAAACCAGAATTTTCAAAGCAGCTAACGTCAATGGGGTAAAATAATGAAAACCAAGAACACTATTTTTAAAGAACCATGGCTCCCCTAATAACAAAATTTCCAAGATCCTTAATCTCCAAATAAAAATATTGATAAAACCCTTACCTCTTATGCTCAAATGAACACCACCATGTAGTATACTCTCCCACGCAGACACTGAACATTTTTTCATTACCCAAGAAGGTACTATCAACCCCAGTCAGTGTTCTTGCATGTATATTGACAGATTTCTCAGAATTCAGGGACTTTTTAAATTGTAGAAAAATTTGATTCAAATTCTCCTAGAAAATTATCTAGTCTTTCCGGGCTGACACTGACCACCAGATGTTGCTCATGATACCTACTGCTAGGTGACAAAAAAATTGCAGAATTCACGGACTCTCAAAAATTGACATGCTGCTGATCAAAAAGCCCCAGCTCTTTTTGCACTTTCCTCTTACCAAACATTTTGTGTCTAGAGGGTTCCTGAGCAACCACCTCCTCTTGGGATATTAGAGGAGTTGTCATCGGATGGTCTAAATTTTTATCTGCTAAAATGCACCAGATTTCCCTCACAGACACCGTTCACCAGATTTTTCTGGTGTTTGTAGTTATTTAAGTTCTATATAATGTATATTCTTGATGTCAACTTCATTTGAAGTTAAGATATTTTTGTATGATATAGATATTATTAATTTACATTAGTTATTTGATAAATAAATAGATAATAATCTATATTATGAGAGGACCAAATAAATGAAGCAAATACAAATGATGGCCCATTGAATAATTTAAAGCCATATCTATATAAACTTCAAACTTAGAAACATAACACATTCTTAATGCTTTAAGATTAAATCATTTCACACAAACCAGAAACATCGTAATTCCATCAACTTTGTAGATGCAAGAACTACAGAACATTCTCTAATGGTTGGATCAGAATTTCTCTAATGGTTGGATCAGAATTAGAACATTTAGGCTTCCACAATCCATAATCATAGTAGAAGTGTTGTTTCGGAGGTGTGATGCAAGGAAAGTGTTCAATATTTCAGGTAGCCACTCCACCCACTCTCAAAGACCAAGGTCCAAAAATAAACAGATATGCTATTCCAATTTTGTTTTTCTTCTCGGAATACAAGATTCTTCTTTTGTGTTTGATACATCCCTATCCTTTTCTTATTACACCATTCAAAAAATGAGATTCTCAACAGAATAGCTCATCACACATGTTATCTGTTTATTGATAGATTCTTTAAATACAAGAAACCTTTCATCACTGATCAACAACCAACAAACAAATCACATAGCATATTAATATCTCTCCAGAAACAAAGATCTGAGAAGGTGTTTGGAAGGATAAGACATCATCATAATGTATTGATGATAATAACAAAATCATGAACCAGTTACTTTTCTCAAAATACATTTGTCCATGTACATGGAATATATTACATTTGTCCATAAATTTGTCTCCCATACAAAAAATTGTAATCATTGCATGTTGGGGAAAAATAAAACATTAATAGGTTCTTCTTTAGTGAAAGAAACATGCTATGATAGACCCCAGAAAAATGATAATGACAACCCATTCACACAATGGGGATTTATATTGATGGTGATCAATGATTTCTGTTGCAGTGGATGGTGATCCTATGTCATATTTGGCATCTACATATGTGCTTAAAAATGCTTTGGACATTATATCAATGGACATCTTTTCAGTATCTGCGGAGTGATTGATGGTAAAATGTTGAAATTGACAACTCCAATTTATTGCTTCCTTATGAAGAGGTTTTAAATTGTCCTTTCGAACCCGATAGATGCCTTTCATCTGATTACATATCAACTCCGAGTTGGTGAAGAATTCAATATCATTGACATCATGTTGTTTTGCCTCTTTTAATCCTTCAACAAGGGCAATGTAATATGCCTCATTGTCTGTTGTCATTCCAGGCACTTCTCTATTTCCATTAATTAAATGATTTGTTTCCATATTGTAAAGGACAAATTTAATAACTGCTCGACCTGGATTTGGAAAGCAAGACACTTCAATGCATAAATGCCACTTTTGCACCATTTTTTACACTTCAAAAACCTGAAAAACAAATAACAATAAATTCATGTTAAATAAGTAGACAATTATCTATTTCCTAATACTCAACATGTTTTTCAATCATATATAATTAAAAAAAGCAGATAACTTTTGTTCATTTACACTGCAACACTTTTAATACTGGCAACTATTCTGCAAAATATATTAACTGGCAAATCAAGAGTCATCCATCCGTGAATGAGAAAATCAAACATGTTTTAAAATGCCCACAACCATTAGTGTTATGCCAGAGAGACAAGTTTTCTTCGAACTGAATTGAAGAAAACTTAGCAAGTTATTCAACATATATATAAATATAAAACCTCTTTTATGCTTTTTTTGAGGTCTAAAATATCAATCACTCAATAATGACAAAAATAAGTAGCACAAAAGGATGCAAAAAATTTGGGATGCAAGCATTTCCTTTAAGATGTTGCTTCTTGCCTCATTCACTCTCAACAAGGCATTCCTTAAAGGAAAGATTCCTTTGAGAACATGAACAAATGCATTCCTTAAAGGAAAGATTCCAACAAACGGTACATCTTCATTTTGTGTTTGTTTCTATCCACTCTCATATTGATACTGTATACTAACAATAGAGATATTGAAACTCACTTTATTTGTTTTGTTCATTGAAAATTGAAGATAATTTTTTTGATGAAGGGGTTTCTCGCTATAAGACTTTGTTTGTAATGTTCAAAGCTAGTTTCTTTACATGAACTTGAACATTTGTACATTTTTAAACAAAGTATTGCCTGCTTTGCTTCAAGTAAAATGGTAAATGAAAATGGAACAGAAGCACATCCATCGTTTACCTTTAATGTTTTGGAGTAATGGAGGACTACTGTTCACTGAGATTCCCTATTTCAATAAGTACCCATGTTAGCTGTTAACTCTATGTTACTGGCAATAATGCAAATGACAAGCCAGCTTGCAGAATGAATTAATTCATCTGTCACAGTTTGTGAAATGGATATTGGTGGATTTGTCCAGATGTGCACCTAATTTTAACATATCATGACTGCAGTTGTTGGCCAATGTGGGTGTCTAATAACCACCGAGTGATGAAACTTTGGGTTTCACCAACTAAGAACATATTGCATTATATTTGGCAGATTACAAGTTAATTCATAAAAGATCTGGTTTTAGAAACTATCCCTGGAAATATAATGGCTCGTAGCATCCCAGAAATGGGTTCGCAAAGAGCACCTCAAGCATGTAACTTCTGCTTATGAAAGTCTAAAATATAGAAGCTTAGATATACTTTTTTTGGGTTGAACAATATCAGCCAATATATGCTAGGTTGGATTTGGCCCATGAATTCTAGGGCGATCCCGGACTTTCAAACTCTGAAAGCAGCCTTTCAAACTCTTAAAACAGCTTCTCAATTATGTCAAAAAATGGATATTCAAATAATCTTACAGTGCTCTGCACCGTCTGTGAAAATCGGTACTGTTACTTGTCACTGCTTCCAAAAATACTGCAACAAGGGCGCAATGTTAAAGAAGCTAGGAAAGGCCATATAATCCTTACACAATTGTCTGGTTGAACCAAACCCAACTGCCATTTCGTAAGACATCTACAGGCAGTCCGAAATTCATCGGCAATTGAATAATTTTGTACTTATCTCATGGAGCTCAGCCAAAAACTTGACACCATGAGCCATTCCAGCATGTTGACTTATTGAAAGGGGCATATGGAGATTGGGTTGAACTTATGGCCCCGGGAGGTCATTAACTGTGTGCACATTTTACAGACCCAAGCCTACCCCCGGTTACTCTTTGAGGCCTGCCATTATGTTTTAGCTCAACCGCCCTGGGACTAGTGGTTGCAGTATTCTTTCTGATGCTATTTTTCAATTGCCAATATTTCAATGACTTTGATAATGATACTGTAAAGTAAAGCTAAATTTTTCTTATCACTTATCACTGTTATATCGAGAGAACCAATGGTTAATGATAAAGTGAACTTACCGAAATTTTGATCATGATTCCATATTATCTATCCCCTGTTAGTGAATGGGCATGGATGGATTCATTGTTTTCTTGAAGATGGTAAATAGTAATGGTATTTCTTTCTAGTTCTGAGAATGGTCTTACTAGGTTTGTGTAATCTCAAAAATGCTATTGGCCGGAACTTTCTTCTTGATAGAGTAGTTCAATATTTTGAATTTTCTAAACTTATGGTTTTGCTTTGCTCTAGTGGGATTTAGGAAATGCAAAAAAGAAATTATCCAGAAATCAGAGGGTTCACATCGGATGTTCTGTACTGTCCTTGATCCAAACTGAAAGCTGGCCGCATATATTTATTCTCTGGAATCTATTCTGTTGACTGTGGGATTCACTATAACTTCCCATCAGCAACCAACCCTTTAAATGGGTGAGCATGTTGAGACGGTAGGACTTGTGAATGCTCTGTAGAAAGGTTTTGAATTTTAAGCTCACTATTATTATTTTGCATTTCACTTCCTGTTGTAGTTATATGGTATGTGTAACTTGATCTTTTCTCCAGCCATAGTCAGATGATAACACTTTAAAATATCTTCTGTTTGCCTAATTGGTCTACTTTGAGAGGGGCATTGAAACAACAGTATATGTTGAACACGACTTATCAAAATGATCCTAAATGATTTACAGTCTCAAAAACTGAATTTGCTCAGTGTTATCAGTGGCATCATGCTTCACTGATCAATATGACTGAGAAAAACCATCATACCTCACTGAATAAAAATGAATATCGCAATTTGACAGACAACACGGGTTCTTACCCTCTGGTTTCCTTGTGTCCTTTCTACCTTATCTTTTGAAAATTTGATTCATGTGTCTTGTTTGACTTTGAAGAACTTTTCTTGTAATGGTCAAACATGTTTGACTTTGTACTTTTCATGTTCTTTCTTTTACAAGTAGTTGATGACCAAGCTTGTTTGACTGTGAAGAACTTTTCTTGTAATGCCACTTTTACATGAAGTCAATGGCCAAACTTGTTCGACTTTGAAGAACTTTTCTTGTAATGTCGCTTTTAGAGGACCCTCCTACATCTCCCAGAGATGATTATTCTAATATCAAGTGTCTTTTATGCTCTGATATATATCCATATAGAATATGGTCCAGACCTTATAAGGTGTCTTTTATGCTCTAATACATATCCACATAAAATATGATCCAGACCTTATCTGTATATAGTTGAGACTAAATGTTCTGAACACTTGCAACTAAAACAGCTAAGGCTCCTTTGCGTTAAGTCTACATTTCGAAAGGTATAAAGGTGTTTGGCCAGTGAAGGAAAAATAAACTATCTTCATGTTTAGCAAGATGGTGAAAACAATGTTGGAAACATGATAGAAAGAGTAGTGAAAATAAGAAAATGGTTTTCTACTGAAAAGAAGAAAATATGTTTCTCTCACTTACACACAGTGCACGGTGAAGACAATAATAAACCATACTGATGAAAGCATATGATGGAATGCTAGCAGTTATGACCCACACATGTCCAATTTTTTTTATTTAAATACTATTCATTAGGGGACAACATGACTACAGTGGCTGCATTGCCACTGCAGTCACCTTCAATGGAGGCAGAGATGAATCAAGCTCAATTGAAGAGGAAAGATGACAGAATCCCTCAATGGGGTCATCAGGAGATGAGGGAATTCATTGCCATCAGGGTAGAGCTGGAAAAGGATTTCACGCAGACAAAAAGAAATAAGACCCTGTGGGAGATTATCGCGGGGAAAATGAAGGCCAAGGGATACAGAAGAAGCGCAGAGCAGTGTAAATGCAAGTGGAAAAATCTCGTTAACCGTTACAAATTTTATCGCTCCACAGAGTCTCTAGCACATGTTGCAGAGATGACGACGAAGCAGGTTAGCAAGCTGGCTTTGGTCTATATGGTATGGATCGCCTTCGCGCTATTGTTCATCGGAAAAGCAGGTAATATTTTTGATATATAATTAGGTTCTTCCAACGAGCCCTCAAGATTCCGGAGAAATTACCCGGACAACAGAGTGAAATTGCTGGGGTTCAGAAGAATACCTGGTTCTGGGGGAGCTGCTGAGTGCTGCAGAGCGGGAAGAAGCGCGAGAGAGGGAGAGCGTAGGGTCGAAGAGTAACGCGGGTGACTAATCTGGCACCGGACATACTACTCCAGCTCGTCCCCTATCCGATCGGTCATGGGATGTCAGGCGCCTGCAAGACGATTTTTTTTGTCAGAGCTTCAATCGGGAATGTTAGGACTGTTA